>LPNX010895470.1:387375-420797 GCA_001517045.1 Pseudotsuga menziesii | reverse complement strand
GGGGGGGGGGGGGGGGGGGGGGGGGGGGTGAACAACCCATTAGAGTAATAATAATGGAGGTCATTCAATGTAAGGTGGACAAGGTCCATTATGTTTGTTATTATTAAATAAATCCAACTATGGTACTTATTAGTGGACAAATGTAATGGATCCTCATTAAAGAAGGTTCATTGTATAGTTAAGAGGTCATTATGGTTAGCGTTACCTTGTGATATATAAATAAAAATGGAGTTCTCCTTACGAATCATGTGTGGAGTATATTGTATCTAGAGCTTAGTTCATATGAGGTTTCCCCCTCAAAGAGGCAAGTAAATATGATTGGATTCCTTCCATAAAAGGATCAATTGTAAGGTGTTTCCCTACCTTAAGAGTTCACGGTACCTCAAATATGAATATGAAATCGTTCAAGAGATTGTATAAAGTCTTCCACTTTATTAATATCAAACCCTTAAGGTAGGGAAACACCTTATAATTGATCCTTTTATGGAAGGAATCCACTCATGTTAAGTTGCCTCTCTAAGGGGGCAACTTTCTATGAGCTAAGCTCCAAATACATTACACTCCACACATGATTCATAAAGAGGAATCCATCCTTATGTATAAATCATAAGACAACTATAACCATAACAACCTCTTAACTAGCTGATGGACATTCCATCAATTTATTCCCTTTTTCACATGTTGGAGATTAAAAATGGATCCTAATTAAATTCTTCTCATTTTTTAAAGAACTTTGTAATAAAATTCTAGTTTTGGCGGAGTTTAAAATAAATTGTCCAAGAGCCAAAAGTCATGGAAGATGAAAATATTCATCTGATGGTTGCCCTTCGAAAGAAGCTCTATTAAAAGAGTGTGATTGGAAATAAAGAAAAACAAAGAAGAGGAGAGAAAGGGAGCATATGAAGAACAGTTTCATCAATATAAGAATGAGAGCTCGAAGTGAATAAGCCTTCTCAAAGGTTGGAGGAAGGAAAAGTTGAGCTTGTCCCCACATGAGCAAAGGTTGTTCTTCACCCAAGCAATTTGTAAAAATACGCCACTGAGTCAAAATACATAAAATTTGTGTAGCTCACCTTTGTAACTATTTCTTAAGCATAATAAAACCCCCATGATTCATGGTTTTCCTATTTGGGTTTCCAAGATAAATTTTTGTGTCTTTTGTGAGTGTCATTGTTGTGTAATTTCTTCAATTTTATGGCTTTGTGTGTGTGAATTATGAAAACCACACTAAATAATACTCTTTCTCCTACAACTGACTATCTTGATTATATTGATGCGATTAAAAGTGTTGTAGCTTATTTATTATGTATGCATTCACACGGTCTAAGTGTGCGAGTGTTGAAAACCCTACACCCATACAAATATCTATTATTTTTTTTAATTGCTTGGGCATATATACTTATATGCATGTGTGTTAGGTTGGATGATGATAATTCCTATGCTTGTGTCCAACGCATTTTGACTTCCATAGAATTGTGGAGTATGTTAGTAATTCTATTAGAGGCAGAACTGATTTAGCCAAGCAAAGGTGGACTGGACATTATGTTATTTGAATGATTTAAACTCTATTCCATGGAGAAAATAATTTTGCCATTTATTTAACTCTATTTAGTGTGGGAATAGATTATTTCCTTTGCACCATTTTATCTATTGAATAAAGTGAATTTAAATATCCTAGAGAAAAGGATTCAACAATATTGAGAAATCAATTGGGGCCTCTAACTAAGATCATTATGGCTAGATTGGTTGTTGATAATGGTATTGTTTGTGTGGTTTGTGAAGCATTTGACTATAATTTATTTCCAAAATGCACTTGATTGTATGCTATAGTGATTCCCCCCTACTCGTTTCGTTGGTTTATGAATTAATGAAACCATAGAGGACATAATTTTGGACATATAGATCAAATTACAACTTTATCAATGTTATGGGATAGAGAATTTCTAGGGCTTCAGTCTCACATGTTATATGACCTATTTCCATAAAATATCTAGTATGTTATAACCCTTGAAAAATTTCACCCTTAAACCCTCACATAATTAAAGAATGGAAAGGCAGTGGAACAAGCCATTGGAGGAATGAGTGTGGGTGACAAAAAAATTATGGGATGTGTGTTCAAATTTGAAAGTAGTGAAACAAAAAAATTGTATTTTTGAGGAGGTTTATGTTATTTGTATCACATATGCTTTCATCATTGAATAGTATAACCAAGAAAGATGTGCATGGTATGATTTAGAAAATGCTCACGAGGATAGGTATATGGAGAGTTGTATTTTTTGGGAAGACAACTATTTCCATCTTCCATTTGATGATTCTTATCCACCATATGAAGAGAAACTTGTAGAGGAAAGACACCAACAAGTGGTGCCTACCAATTTCTAGTATGCTTCTGCTACAGTGATGGAGTTCCTTTTAGCACCATCCTCTTAGTACTACATGGAGGATTTGTTTTCTTTTGAAAGTTATCCTTATTTGATGTGGTCGATGCACATAATCAAGGTGGGAATTTAAAGCATAACGCAATGATTCATGGAGCTTAGGTGTCATTTTGTGGTCCTGGATATGGGACCTTGGTTTATGGATGAGTTCCTTCGATTGTTTTAGTATGGGAGTTAGTATTTGCACACATGACGATGGCTACTTTAGCATTGTGGTTAAGACTTGTAGATGGAACATAGGTTTATGGTGGAGCTTCTTGGACTACTTTAGCATGGAAGTTATCACTTGTATGTGGGACCTTGGTTACCTGGCTTACTTCAACATTGTGGTAAATACTCGTCAATGGGACCCTAGTTTATGGTTGTATCTCTTCACATTAAGCATTGAGAGAAACACTTTTATAATGGAGGTGGAGTGTTATAATCCTCTCTAGGGGTGTAATGGGGGGGGTGAAGGACCCATTGGATTAATAATAGTGTAGTTCATTTAATGGAAGGTGGACTATGTCCATTATGTTTGTTATTATTAAATAAATCCAACTATGGTAGTTATTAGTGGACAAATGTAATGATGGTAGTTATTAGTGGACAAATGTAATCATGGCTTACGAAGCTATTAAAGCCTCCCCGGTGCTTTTCACTCAAGCTATGGACAAGAGACTATTTCAGGCATCTTCTATGATTGCTTAACTAAAAGTCCTCTGTTGCTGATGGATCATTTTGCGTTTCCCCTATGAGACAGGTCTTCGTGATTAAACCCCACCCGCTCCACTAATAAAAGGCCACTCACTGTCCCTTCTCCAATTGATCAAATAGTTTTCCGTTCTATAGAAATGGTACTCCAGTAAATATATGAGCCACTCTTTTTTCCATATTGTATGGTTTTCGTCCTTATATTAGCACCAATCTTTATTTCTCGAGGAACAAAAATGGGACGGGGGTAAAGCAGTTAGTGCATGTTGATGTGAGGAAGTGCTTTGACAGAGCCCGGCATTAGCTACTGATGGATCTCCTTAGCCAAAACGTGGCAGATGAAGCTTTCTTGAACCTAATATGGATGTTTTTGACAAATACTATAATGGGAGGCAAAAAATACTCAGCCTGCTGCAGAGCATTCAATGCGACTGCAGCAGGCATCCTAACCCTTGGATTAAAATTGTTTAAGATCCAAGCATTAGGATGCCTGCTGCAGTTGCATTGAATGCTCTGTAGCAGGTTGAGTATTTTTCTCCATAATGGGATCACACGGTACCATCTATACGAATACTTACATAGGCATCTCATAGGGATCCATGCTCTACCTGATCCTAATGAATATTATATCACCGTCCTCATCTAAATTTTAACCCATGATCTTTAGGTCAACAATGGGATGCAAATCAAGTAACAGATTTATTTTGAGATCCATAACCATAGTTTTTTTTCGGTCTCATTCCCTGTCCTAGATAAAATTATTGTTCCAAGTTAAATACCAATAGTAGAAGTAAAGGCATCGTTTTCATTTTATGCCATAGAAGCACTAGAAGTGAAGGTAGCAAATCGAGTTGGCTATAGAGCTTAACTCTTTAAAATATAATTTATGAATTGCTATTTTCACTCACTACTCACAACACGAGGAGTTATATATTCACTACTCGGTCACCTTCTCTTCTACTTATCATAGGTATAACTAATCGGCTAAGGGGCTATTGGACGAGATCATTCTTGGGCGGGAGCCGTACTAAGTAGAGGGATTATTCCCTCCCTTTCTGTCATGAATCATATCATTACATTTCTCGGGTGGTCATTTTGTCATGGGAATTATATATAAATACATGCATTCAATGCCCCTTCCTTTGCTTCAATTTTACTATGAACCCATGCTTTAACATCCGACATAAAAAATGGAGATTATCAAACATTTATTTCTAGTTATCAAACATTCTCCAGAGGACCTATTTTGCCTTATTTGAAAATCTAGAGACATGGCCAGTAGGATTGGAGCGACTAGTACATAAATCAATCAATTACCAATCCTTATTGCTCACCACTTGGAAATACCATTTGTGTTTGAACCCATTATAGGAGAAGCATGCAATTTCACCATTAATACTTGAAATTTGACCTATAGTTACTGTAGTACTAAGTAACCGGAACTAGGAATGGAACTGACTCTATTGGCTATGGAGTTGGATCCATGATGTCTTATTACTAGATCTTTTATTGGTGAGAGTAATAGTGCAAAATTTAAAACCAAGTGAGATAGAGATCAAACTCTTATTATTAAGTCCTCTTCTCTTGCTTTCTTTAATGTTGCTAGCTTAGATGCTTGTAAGATTTTGTCAATAAGCAAAACAACTACTTCAATGAATTACACCATTGGTCATGGATCTTAATCATATGAGTTTTTGTGCTCTCGGTGATATATGATGTTACTTAAGATTTTATGTAGTTCATATAGGTGTATATTATTGTTACTAGTGCTTTTACTATCTCGACAACTGTGTTAACCCATGTTACCATCTATCGACCTAGAAGGGATGTTATTGATTTTGGCATGGAATCATTATGTTTAATTGCACACCTATTCTACTTGGATTTGTACCTACCTCTACTACTTAGTCAACTGACTTTGCAATAAGTTTTGCCTCTACCTTTGATGATGCTTACTTTATTGCCTTTATCCCCACTTTTAACAAAGTGAAGGGATACCACGTACACTAGATATCAATATGGCTTAGATGGTTATGAATAAATTGATTAAACTCTAAATTAATCTTTGTAGCAATATCGATCTAAAGTTAAATATCCAATGAGGTAAACTTAATAACATTCCAAAATAATAGTGAAGATCTACTCAAAGGAGTCTAAACATGCGACAATTTCGCTTTTTCAACAATTTATTTTATCATAATATAATAATTAAAAAAAATTATGTGTAATTCAATTTATGATTTTTAAAGTATAAATCGATTAAGTATCTTTAAATACCCTTAGAGCATCCCAATTAATAAATTTTAACACTGATTTATTTATGAGAATTTTAAAAAATCTTCATATATTCCATCAAAATCTTCATATATTCCATCAAAATCCTATTAAAAAACACTATCGAAAAAAAATGAAATTATCACTTATTTAAACTACACTTATATACTTAAGTGATTTATTTTCTAAATCTTTAAAAAATGTTTTCGCTCGTGATAAAAAAAACCATCATAATCTATATTTTTAATTATTTTATTTTTCAAAATAATGAATGCAATTAGGTAAAGTTAATTTATTAAGAAGTCACTACTCAATGTGAAATATCAACCTCAATAGTACATTCAACAAAATTAATAAAACATTGAATATATATTATTAATTTTATGAATTCTTATATCTATTTATTTATAGAATAAAATGTACTTTTCTCTATTATGAAAAAATCTTTAAGAATCTAAGTATTTTCCATGAGATTGTCGCTCATTTTCATAATTTTATGCATGGAAAGATTTGAAACATAGACTTATATTTTATAATCCTTGGAACTACATATAATATCAATATCAAGTATTGTATTTGGATGTATCAAATATTATGACTAATATAACATTGTTTTTTTTCATTGTGGTTTACAATTTCGAAGGAACTGTTATATTCAAGATAAGAATTTTTAAGAGGCCCACTCGAAGGGTTTTCACTCTGTCGCTTTTGATTACAGAGCCTAATTTAATGGGGAAATCAAGTGAGGTCCTTATATATCTATGCATAGTCACCCGAGGATTTGACCCCGAGATCTTCTTCTTACAACTCATAGCTCTCAACCACTTGAGCTAACTCGTCGAGCTATAACACCATAATGATATGCAGAGATAATAAACGATTATGTTGTGCTTTTTGTAGAGTGTGGGAAGGAAATGTCAGAGTTTGCATGAATTTAAATCAAGTTATCGCTCACCATGAATAAAGAAGGGAAGTGGTTAATTAGCGTAGCTTAATTGTTGAGTAGAGTGTCATCAAGTTGGTAGTTACCCAATGAGGCTAATAAATTAATCAATCCTTAGGGATGCTCTAAGTATTTTTGAAAAAAATTATCGAAAATGGTCATGATCAACTTTGTTTTGGACTTCGTGAGTATATTGAAAGTGGAGGAAATACTTGTTATGTCAAAATTTGGCTTGTTCAATGTTGGAAGCTCCATTTGCTACACTCCTTAGATTGATATCTAAATAATTGGCGTAATCTACCCTAGGCAAAGAATAAACATAAGGAGCCATGTATGTGTAAATCTTTCACATCCAAGGAAGGTAATGCTCATAATCATGGCTATTGTTCCATACCACTATGTACTATGTGCCAAAGATGTTTATTACTCTAGGAGGAAAGAGAAACATAGAGGAAGGAATCCTATCCATTATCCCTCCTATAGGAGAGAAAATTACATCAACATTCACTTATTCTTCCATGATGTTCCACAATCCTTCTAGGCCTAATTTGAGCAATGAACTTCTTACCAAATTTGATTTTATTATGAAGTGGACTTTGTTGAAATGGCATTCATCTATGAATTCACTATGATCAAACTAATAAAATGAGGGGTCAATGAGATAAACTTAATAAAATGAATCTACCTTCACTATTGGTGCTGCTACCAATGCTCAAGAAACTAGATTAGACGTTGGTGGAAGGGATGATTAAGGAGGTGCTACTTAATATGGATTCAAGGTTATCCACTCAGTAAATTGGGATTGGATCTTTAATACATATATAACTGCCCAAAATTCTAAATTAAACTATTTTCTACTTGTTTGAGACAACTATGGAACGGGAAATGCCCTAGCCCACAAATTGATAGCACTAGAGAAAATTACATGTGGAATGGTTCGTTGAAACAAAACGGGGAAGGAAGTAGGCTGGTTGGTAAATTAGAAATGATAACTTGTAGGGATTTACTTTGTTATTTGTTTGGGCATCTCAAATGGAGGATGATTTCACCAAATGGATGATGGATAGATTGGATCACTCAAGCACGATAATAGGGATGGTGGTCTAACTAATGGACGATGGGAATATATCATCATCTAATTAAGTTGTTAGACTAATATGTGGAATAAATTTCACTTAGTAGAAATTTTTTATGATGTAAATATAATATTCTTACAAAATATGGATTAATTACACCAATAGGTGTTTGAATAACACCTATAAGCATTATTATCTCTTCTTTTGGCCCATGATGGAAGTCGATCTCCACAAATCCTAGATTCCTGGAGATTATTCGTTAGCATTTTTATTGTAGGTTTTTACCATGGGTTCTTATTGTGGGTTCGAATGCCCATTCCCTCTCACACATCTCTTGATCCATGATGTTTTTGTTCTATGACTTATAAATTGAATTGCATACAGAGAATGTGAATGAATCTCAAAAGCACATAGAAGTAACATATGCATGGAAGATAAAGAACGCATGGTGGAGATTCTTGGACTACTTTAGCATGGAAGCTATCACTTGTATATTGGACCTTGGTTACTTAGCTTACTTTAGCATTGCAGTCCATACTCATCAATGGGACACTAGTTTATCGCCCTACCTCTTCACACCAATCGTTGAGGGAAACACTTTTATAATGGAGGTGAAGTGTTATAATACTTTATAGGGGTGTAATGGGTAGGTGAACGGCCCATTATAGTAATAATAATGGAGGCCTTTCAATGTAAGGTGGACTGCGTCCATTATGTTTGTTATTATTAAATAAATCCAACTATGGTAGTTATTAGTGGATAAATGTAATGGAGCCTTAATAAAGAAGGTTCATTGTGTAGTTAAGAGGTTGTTATGGTTAGAGTTTCCTTGTGATATATAAATAAAAATAGACTCCTCCTTATGAGTCATGTGTAGAGTATATTATATCTGGAGCTTAGCTCATAGGAGGCTTCCCCCTCAAAGAGGCAAGTAAATAAGATTGCATTATGTAATGTTCCATTTTTATAAAAAAGGGAATAATTGAGGACTAATAGCACTAGGAGCAGAAAGGTACATCAATTTAGTATTATTAAGTCATCAGTGTAGTAAGAAGGCCATAAGAGTTCATATCATAAAGCATGTGGAGCATGCAGGCCTTATTTTAGTGTTAAAGTCAACATGAAATTAGAATTGCATGCATGCAAAAGTGAAGCGTAAACCCTAAAAGTACATGTTATTCTATTTAAGAAGGGTTATTGGACCAAAGTGATATCTATTGTTATTGTTGATTGATTTTGGAGTTTCAAGCAACAGCACAGCGTGCAGCCGCGATAGTTGGGGTTGGAGACGTTGTCTACAGTTATCGAGGGTTCGACAGTGAGATATCTACCCTAGTCTCTTATTGGGATAGATCATCTAGGTTTATCCATTGCATCCATCATATACTACAGTATTCAGAGATCCAACACATTCCGAAGGGTTATTAGCATATCCACGTTTGCAGCCAAAAGTAGCAGGGAAAACATAGAAGGATTCCCTGGGACCACAAAACCCAGTCTTTCCTCCGCATGTCAGCTTCCTCTTTCTTAGTAGGCCTATCCTACGGTATGCAGTGATTATCAACCATCAGTTTGCTCACCTGGAGTAGCTATCGGCCAAACAGATCAATTGGTGGCGTGAGATGCAGAACTGCTAATCAATTTGCTAGGGCACTTAGAGGCAACCAAACCTCCGCATGTGCCAGGCCATCTCTTCGGCATCAGCAGACGGACAAGCTCAGAAAGTTTCAGCCCGAACACACCTCTCCTCCTACAAAAATGTCACCTTTAGTCGAGAGGGTTTTTACAGTACTACGGGGCGGTAACATCAGAGGAAAAGAGAATTATTAGACCACCCATCTGGATCCTTATGTATGCAGCTATCTCTGGATTCATTATCAGCCAGAATATCAATGGTAAGTGTTAATTTCTCTCTGCAAAACCCTAACCCTAATTCAGCTATATTTTAGGGCATTTTCGCATGGCAAGTTTGCATGCGTAATTATTGTGCAAATTTGTATGAGATTGAGTGTGTGAGTCAGCACTATCATAGAACATTGGAGAATATCAATATTTGGGATATTACAGTGGTATCAGAGCATGTTCCTTGCCAGCTATGGGCATGCAAAATTGTAAATGAATTCAGAAGACCCATGCAACATTACTTACCGAAGACAGAGGTTTAGAAACAGTGATAAAGGAGAACAGGAGTTAGAGGACAGAGAGTATCAGTTTGGAAAGGGCAAAGAAACAATGAACGATGATGATAAAACAAATTTCAATAGTCTCATATCAGCCATAAAATAACTCACTAGTGGGAAAAAAGAAATGATGAGTACCTTCAGGCAAATGACAGATAAAAATGGGCCCACCCCACACAGTCCCTTATTTCCCAATCATGATAGGGTATCCACCAGTAGTAGTGGGGAGCACTTACATACCAACATGCAGAGCCATACCCATATATACAACAAGCGTTCTCGACCTACCATGCCTCAATTCTTAGATAGTCCAGCTGCAGTGCTTCTAGCCCAAGTAGAACTAGAAGAATCCATGAGTGCCTATCTGAGAGAGTATAGAGCTTTAGGAGATTACTTCCATTCAGCCATGGCCTTCACTGACTTTTGCCACTTTAAAAGTAAGAACAAACCCAGAGATTACAATAGACCATTCACCCAGAACTATGAGTTACAACGTACTGTAGGGAAACTAACTATCCCTAAATTTGAGGGTACCCAGGGTGGCCCAGCCCAGAAATGGGTGCAGAAGTTGGATACATACTTCCAGCTCAACCCCATGATTGAGACAGATGCCATTAAATTGGATACTTTGCATTTGGATGAGGATCTCCTTAAAGGCATAGTTGTGGAAGGGAAGAAAGATGAGCATGAAGTACAGGTTGTCAGTGAGCTTCATTTGGAGTTAACAGTACATGATGAGGATGTGCATGAGGAGATAACATTAGAGCCATCATGTGAGTCTAGCGATACCAGCACAGCCGATAGTTAGATTGTGGACAAGCCATGTGATGAGTTGGAGTTGGTACACTCTTCATCACCTACAGTGGGAGTCCAAATAGTTATGACATGTGAAATACATGAGGTGCAAGGAAATGAGCACAACAGTCGAGATAGTGTCTAATCACACATGGCGGTTAGGGAGAGTTTATACATGCATGAGATAGAGCTTCCAGATAATAGTCACTGAAAGAACATTGAACATGTTAAAGAAATGCATTCTAGCAATGAAAGAGAGGACCAAGATACTTCGGGACACCATAGTACAACGAGATGTTGAGCTTATAGTTCTTCGAGTTGTATGTACTGAGTCAGCGGTCAGGATTTCTAATATTGAACAATAGTTAGATTCCTTGATGGGGCAGCAGGAGAAACATACTATTGCATTTCAAAGCAGCCCTCTTAAGGAGTACATAGACAGGGCTTGCAGTAGCTTGAGTCCACATTTTCATAATGGCAGATGGTTTTTACAGGTTAGCCAGGATCAAGAAATTGACCAACAATATATCAGTATTCCAGTTGAAATCAGAAGGGTAGGATTATTCCTTGTGATGGTGCTTATGGACAAGGTACTTTTCAGGGGTTGGATTGGAGAGAGATTAAGAGTTGGTGTCCTATTGAGTGGGCAATTCTTGGGAAGACATTCCTAGCCAAGGGTATAGTCCCACAAGAGCCTTCAGATATTTGGGATGAAATATGAACAATTTTGCATTGGGATCCAGGTGGAAGACCTTATGAGGGATGGATACAGTGTTTACTGATGGCGTTGCTTGGGAGTCTACATGATGCTCTTTGTGTCGATACTACGCAGGATAGTGGTGGATGCATTTTGACCTTTGCAATTCTCATATTGATTTGGGACCCTGGAATTACAGTGACTGACAGTTTAGTGATTGCTAGAGGATGATTTCAGGAGGTCTCTAGTGATGGAACTGTGCAGTGCAGTGTTTGAGTAGAGGGTGCTACAGATCTCCTCAGATAATTTGGGATGCTGGGATCATCCTCGGATTCAGTTGGTTTAGTTGATTGATTGTGGATTTGCGTTGGCATTTCTTGAGGACAAGCAATCTTTGGCGAGGGAGGACTGTAATGTTCTATTTTTATAAAAAGGGAATAACTAAGGACCAATAGCACTAGGAGCACAAAGGTACATCAATTCAGTATTATTAAGTCACCAGTGTAGTAAGAAGGCCATAAGAGTTCATATCATAAAGCATGAAGAGCATGCAGGCCTTAGTTTAGTGTTAAAGTCAACATGAAATTAGAATTGCATGCATGCAAAAGTGAAGCGTAAACCCTAAAAGTGACATGCAAACCATAAAAGTACATGCTATTATATTTGAGAAGAGTTATTGGACCAAAGAGATATATATTGTTATTGTTGATTGATTTTGGAGTTTCGAGCAGCAGCACAGCGTGCAGCCACGGTAGTTGGGGTTGGAGACGTTGTCTTCAGCTAGCGAGGTTTCGACAGTGAGATATCTACCCTAGTCTCTTATTGGGATAGATCATCTAGGTTTATCCATTGCATCCATCATATACTACAGTGTTAAGAGATCCAACACATTCTGAAGGGTTATTAGCATATCCACGTTTGCAGCCAAAAGTAGCAGGGAAAACACAGAAGGATTCACTGGGACCACAAAACCCAGTATTTCCTCCGCATGTTAGCTTCCTCTTTCTCAGCAGGCCTATCCTACGGTATGCAGTGATTATCAACCATCAGTTTGCTCATCTGGAGCAGCTATCGGCCAAACAGATCAGTTGGGGGCATGATCAGCAGAACTGCTAATCAATTCGTTAGGGCACTTAGAGGCAGCCAAACCTTCACATGTGCCAGGCCATCTCTCTAGCATCAACAAATGGACAAGCTTAGAAAGTTTCAGCCCGAACACACCTCTCCTCCTACAAAAATGTCACCTTCAGTCAAGAGGGTTTTTATGGTATTGTGGGGTGGTAACATCGGAGGAAAAGAGCATTATTAGACCACCAATCTGGATCCTTATGCATGTAGCTATCTCTAGAGTCATTACCAGCCAGAATATCAGTGGTAAGTGTTAATTTCTCTCTGCAAAACACTAACCCTAATTCAGTTATATTTTAGGGAATTTTCTCATGGCGAGTTTGCATGCACAATTATTTTGCAAATTTGTATGAGATTGAGTGTGCGTGTCAACACTATCATAGAACATTAGAGAATATTAGTATTTGGGATATTACACAATCCTTCTATAAAAGGATCAATTGTAAGGTGTTTCCCTACCTTAAGGGTTTGTGGTACCTCAAATATGAATATACAACCATAAAAGAGATTTTATAAATTCTTCCACTTTATTAATATCAAACCCTTAAGGTAGGGAAACATCTTACAATTGTTCCTTTTATGGAAAGAATCCTCCACTCATGTTCACTTGCCTCTTTGGGGAAACCTTCTTTGAGCTAAGCTCCAAATACAATATACTTCACACATGATTCATAAAGAGGAATCCATCCTTATTTATATACCAGAAGACAACTCTAACCATAACAACCTCCTAACTAACCAAATAACCTTCTTTAATGAGGCCCCATTACAATTATTCACTAATAACTACCATAGTGGGAATTATTTATTAATAACAAACATAGTGGAACTAGGAAACCTTTCTTTGAATGGACTCAACTATTATACTTTAATGGGCCCTCCAACCCCACATTACACCCGTTGATCCCCGTTTTGTCATCATTTTCGGCAGTTAAATTACATGTTTAAACATATGTTTTGTCATATGTTTTGTCATATTTTCTTTCATGCAGCTCACTATTCAACCCCAGGTATGAATGAATTTAAGATTTATGTAAAACCTGTTTATTACTATCATTTCATGATTTTATAGATTAAAAATGACATTATTTGGAGCGCGTTTTGATTTATGTATGCATTTGTTTATAGGTTATAGGTTTTGGATGAGCTAACAACAAACACGCATTCAACTAGATATGCGCATAGCGTGTCCAGCTTACCATCCAGCTCACTAATTAGACTGCGCGATATGTGTTAGCAGGTTTTCTAGGCATTAAAATGTTAGCAAGATATTGTTAGTGCAAACCATAGTCTTTAGCGCACCAACAAACAAAAAACGCATTCATCCTAGATATGCGTAGAGCATATCCAGCTCACCGTTGCACCCGTCGTTCCAACTGCACGTCATTGATAAGAGATTCCCGGGTGTTAAAGCTTGCAACTGTTTACTGTCCACACGTTTGGGTGATGCAATGGCTCTCGTTCTAGAAGGATCGCCAGCATGCTACCTTTTCTCGACACCACACCACGAGTCCATGCTAAGAAGAACCCTCATGCCACATCATGCAGCATGAAGAGAACTAATTCGCGAAGGAGAAGGAGAACGTTGTGCGTTGGTGTTTGATCAGTTAGACGTCATAATGGTTGACTAAATTTAGAGAGCAGTCGACCACTAAAGGGTCAACTTGCTCACCTCTGTAAACATTGTGTATATAAATGCCTCCATGCAAAGAGCTAAAGAGTTATTGAGTTGTTCAATTCATTAGTGAGACAGACAGATTTTAAGAAGAATTTTGTAACTTTGTTCCTTATTTTTAAAAGAAGCTTGATGTTCTGTTGTTCATTATTGTGTTCGAGTAAGCGTTAGCCAGGCATCACCCCTAATTGCTAAGAGGGACCCTCATCAACCAGAGGTTTCTTTTCTTGTGTAGTTTCGTTACCTTTTCTTTTGTAGTTAATTTGATTTCTAGTTTGTTTTCATTCAAATTATTGTAAACGTTTATTTCATTGCTTCCTGTAATGCATTTTATTTCTAAAGTTAAATAGCTAGTTGCGCGCATAGTTTTCTTTCAATTTTCTTTCAATTTTCTTTCAGTCATTTCATTTCCAGTTTTACTGTTCAGTTTTATTTACAAGTAGATAGAATAGATTGCTTTTATCAAGTTAAGATAGATTTAATTCTGTTCATTTCCCTTTATGTTATAAGTTTATTTAAATTTCAGTTTGTCTCTTAATACGCAATGATTTTTTTTATATTTATGAATTAGTTTAAGATTATTTCGCTGTCAAATTTGATTATTAAGTAGGTTTATTTATTGCCTCTCTGTATTGTATTTGCATGTGCACAAATTCAGCTAAAGATTAGATCATTTAGGTTATTTTCTGTGCAGACTTTCATTCGGATAGCCTGTTTAAATTGTCATTTAGACACCCCTTTCAGACCTGCAGTTCAGTCTGTGATCCAGTCCATAGTTTCGTTTTTAGTGTTTTTAATGTGTTTTGAACCCATTTAAAGCTCTGTTTCCTTCGTTTTTAAAGCATGCTTTGACTGTAATAGTTAGATGCTAGTTCTATTTAACATTAAGACTAAAAGTGAGATTGTTTTAGATTATTTATTAAAGTTTTATCCTCTCACCTTGAACATGTTTTGAGCTATGTTATGTTTTGTTTCTTTTGTTTGTTTCTGATTCCTTTAACTAATATTGTTGTATTGTTTTGTGATCATGCCTTTGGATTGATTTATCTATTTGCATGTAAAACTTAGTATTAGATGTGTTATCCTTAGGAAAATATACTAGTACCTTGTACATTGTTCATTTTTTCACTATATGATTACCGAAAGAGACTTGTAGGATAGAATTTAAAGTTATTCCTATTAATTTTTCTACTTCTTTCTTTTATTAAGTTTTCTTTATTAATTTTTCTACTTGTTTCTTTTATTAATTTTTCTATTCACTTATAAATTAGGTCTCCCTTGCATATTAGTATTTCACTTGAAAAGTTAGTTGTTGATAGTATCCTTTTCAGCCTAAAGTTGCTTGCTTATAAAATAAATTATCAATCTAATTATTGTTGCTATGTTTCCGATATAAACTTTCTTTGCATAATTAGTTCTTGACACTATTAAATAAACCTTACTAGAAAGAGTAGTTGTTTCTTGTATAGAAGTAGTATTGTATATATATTTATTCTTTAGTAACTGTTTATAGAGTAGAGTAGTGTATTTTTTATATTCTGATTTAGTATTATGTTCTGGTTGAATTACCTTAATAGTTGAATGCTTAGGAGTTTGACTCAGTTTTTCATTTTGAAAGATCTTTCGATCTTTTGTTTGTTAAAATATTTCCACGACACCATAGGAATCCCTCTACCTTCGCATATATTTTGTGTCAACTCTAAGCCTACCAACCCCGGTCGATAATATATTAGGTGAATTAATCTAGAGGATATAACAACATTTTTTGGCGTCGTTTCCGGGGAGTTGTTCTGTAAGGTAGAATAGATAAAATTCCTTATGAAGTTTAGTAATAGGTTGGTGGCGGGGGAGCGATAAGATGAGAGGTAAGAACCTGCGCATCTATTATAACAGGCGCCCCCAAATCTAGCAACAGTAGTAGCATAGGTTTTTCTTTAGTTTAAATTTTTTCATGAGCAGACTTAGAGATCTGCAGAGTACATTTGTTAAGATAGAAAAAATTATTGAAATTCCTACTAACTTTTACAGGGGACGTAATACCCCAACCACTAACTCGGTAGAAAGGTATTGAAAGAAACCTATCGAAAGTAGTTCTACCCAAAAACCTAAACAGACTCTCAGAGGAGATCTTACCAGGGAAGCCATAGAAGGAGAAGGAACCTTGGCAGGAGGTCCTAAGGACCTCGTTCCTGAGGAAGTTCAAGAGGATCAACCACTAGGAACCTCTAACTCTCCACTAGACTTGAATCCAAATAATACAACTTTTTCACTAGTAGGAGATCTTAATTTCGTTGACTTTGATGATCCTGCCCAGGCAAAAGCTCTCTTTGGGAACTCTGTAGATCCAGTTATCTCACAAATTGAAACATCCATAGTAGAACCTACTCCCCCTCTAGGATTCAATAAAAACATGGTTGATTAGAGGAAGATATATCCCGAAAAAGAACGTTGGGACGCCCCATTATCACCTCGAAAGGAGCCTCCTAGGTATATTTACGTTAAAAATCTAGCCTATATGGAGAGACGGGGAGAGAACGAAGATCATGATGAAGTTAGAAATGATGAAGGAGAAGGAGAAAATCTAACTGAGGCTACCTTCGGGTTTCCTATTTTAGACACTATACAAGATGTAACTATGAAAAACATCCCTCCTTCCTCCTTACCGACTTTCTATGGAAAAAGTAATGAGGACCCAAACACATTTCTTTTCGAGTTCGATATCCTTTGTGGGAGCTATAATTATCTACAAGATGCTCACAAACTAAAACTCTTTCCCCCTATACTAAAAGATTCTTCCTTGAGATGGTTCATGGGATTATGCGAATCCACTATCAGGACTTAGGATGATATGAAAACCTCATTTTTGTGAAAAATCAAGAGTATTACAAACCTAATGATTCTCGACATGATATATTCAAGATACAACAACTTGAAGATGAAAGCCTAGAGGATTATCTTGAAAGGTTTGTTTATACATTACATAAATCAAAATATAGTGACCTCCAAGAAGATGCAATACAGACACTTTTCCTTAAAGGGATCTCCAAGGACTTGATAGAAAGTCTTAATCTCATGGCAGCCGAGGATATTTCTCATAAAACCTTTGCACAAATCAGTGAGATGTGTAAAAATAATTCTATAAGTAGGGGAGAAGTTGGGAAAAACTTTCGGGAGCCTTATAGTAGAAATGTGAGAGGAAACATTCCCAGTTCAGGTGGAGTTACAAGGATAGAGTTAGGAAACCTATTGGAGAAATTCAAGACTGATATCTTAGGAGCCATGGGTTCTCAATTATATGCTTTACAATCCAAGAAAAGGCAGGATGAAGAATGAGCAGCAATGAGCATTTTTTGTCCAAGATGTAGGACCAAACACCCCCAAAGGGAATGTGCATTAAACAACATCTCTGTATGTCACATCTGTACAGAAGAGCATCCAACAGATAACTTCCAATCCTTTCCTGGGTGGCAATCCATCTATAAGAGTGTGGATGTAGGTGAAACATCTAGGAGGCCTCCTTGGAAACCTAGAGACCAACTAGCATACCGGAACTTTCCACCATAACCCCCCACTCTATTATCCTCCATATCAACCACCTCAACAATGGAACAATTCAAGTTGGCAGAATTGGCGACCTCAGTACCCTCCTCAATTTCTGCAGCATCAATATTGGTCACAAGGATGGAGAGGAAAACCATACCCTTAATCACAGCCTGTCTCTGCACCTAATCATCCTTATCCTTAGCACCGAACAAATTTCCAGTAGATTTCGCCTGGATTTGTGCCTCCAGTTCCTCTCATTGCACCACAACCTCATCACTTTCAGAATATAAATCCTCTGTGACCAACATTATTACATGCACAACCGATACCTAACCCAAATAATAAACCAACTCAAGCTCTTAACATCATTGAGTTGCAAACTCTTCCATCATATCTTATTTCGACTGTACCTATACATGATATTCAATTACGATCTGGAAGAGTTGTGAATGACAAACCCCAAGTCATCAGCCATCATTCATGAGAAAAATGAAGAAGAAGAGGATTAAAATGAACCCATGAATGATGCCATTTTGGAGGATGTGAACATTCCAAAGAACCCATTCAGGAGCAAAGAGTTCCTCCATTTCCAGAAAGACTAGTAATAGAAAAACTTGTAGTTCATCCTGAGTATGACATTTTGAATGAATTAAAGAATATATGTGTCAAAATTCCTCTATTACAAGCTATCAAGGACATACCAATCTATAGCAAGGTAATAAAGGAACTATGCATTAAACGCCCAGGGAAGAAGCAAAAGGACCCCCTCACAATTCATGTTATAGGAGAGATGTCTGAATGTGTGACAGATCAGTCCCAGATTGAAAAATATACAAATCTAGGAGCCCCAGTAGTGACCGTGATTGTAAACAATACCACCATAGAAAATACATTAATCGATTTAGGATCCGCTATCAACATCATGACCATCGCAGTTTTAGAAGTTTTACAATTAGGACAATTTCTCCAACCTACCCCTTCCATCCTAGAACTAGCAGACCGTACTACGGTAAAACCTGTTGGAGTCCTGGATGACATTATTGTGTCAGTAGCCTCATGGGAATACCCTGTCGACTTTATGGTCGTAGAATCAAAGGATCCTTATAAAGGGCATCCTACTATCTTGGGAATACCATGGTTAGCCACTGTAAATGATTTTATAGGGTGTAGGGATGGAGAGATGACTATTTCCAATGGGTTGTCTACACATAGACTTATTTTATACCCCCCAACACAACCAATAATTAAAAATTCATGGTGGTTAAATTTTTCTTTCAGGGACGAGGACTTTGATGACCTCTCCCTCCCTAGTGATTTCTCTTGGGTACTTCAGGAGCAGACCACTGAGAATGTATTAAACCAGTTTGTTTCTTCAACAACTTGTATAGATTTTCCTCAGTCTTTTTCTCAATTCGATCAGATTTTTGGAGACGAGTTCCAAGAGACTATGGCTCTCTCAACGTTTACGGAGAAACCTTATGTCTTCACAATTGAATAGCATACAAGACCGTATACCATACCTTGTGAAGTTGGCCCTGAAAATTTTCTACATATAAACACAGGATTAAGTGAAAACCAACAAGCACAGTTGCTTGAGGTTCTTAAAAAACAAGCTGGAGCATTTGCATGGGAATACACTGATATGAATGGTATACACCCTGACACTTGTATTCACCATATTTATATGAATCCAAATATTTCACCTGTAAGGCATCCTCAGAGGAGGATGAATCCTTCTCTAAAGGATATAGTAAAAGAAGAATTACAAAAACTCCTCAATTCTGGTTTCATCTATCCTATCTCCGATAGTATATGGGTGTCTCCTCTAGTGGTAGTCCCAAATAAAGTCACAAGAAAATGGCGCTTTTGTGTTGATTTTAGAGAGCTAAACAAAGCTACACTCAAAGACTACTTTCCTTTACCTTTTATTGATCAAGTGTTAGATACCCTGTCGGGTAAACAGTATTTTTCCTTTCTTGATGGATATAGTGGTTACAGCCAGATTTTAATAGCACCTGAAGATCAAGACAAGACCACTTTTACATGCCCTTGGGGAACATATGCTTATAGATTTTTTCCATTTGGCTTATGTAATGCACCTGCCACTTTTCAGCGACCAGTATTAGGAATTTTTTCTGATCTTATACATGACTGTGTGGAGGTATACGTGGATGATTTTACAGCCTATGGTAATACCTTTCAAGAAGCTCTTGACAACCAACCTCGATAAGGTCCTGATCCGATGTCAAGAAATGAATTTAGCCCTTAGTCATGAAAAATGTAAAATGTTACTGACAGAAGGTATAGTTTTAGGACACCATGTTTCCTCCCAAGGAATTAAGGTAGATCCTACTAAGATCGAAGTAATTGTTGGCCTTCCCTCTCCAAAAACTCAAAAGGAGGTAAGAAGATTTCTTGGTCATGTAGGTTATTATCACCGCTTTATTGAAAATTTCACTAAAATAGTTTCACCGATGTTTAAATTGCTTACAAAGGATGTAGAATTCCAGTGGACGGAATCTTGTCAAAATGCTTTTGAAATTTTAAAAGCTAAACTATCTGTGGCACCAGTACTCAGAAGTCCCGATTGTTCCCTTCCTTTTCATATATCCACCAATGCATCTGATATGGCCATAGGAGGAGTCCTGGGCCAAAAAGAGGGACAAGCACCTTATGCCATTTATTTTATTAGCAAGAATTTGACTCCTGCCAAACTGAATTACACTATTACTGAAAAAAGAATTTTTGGCAGTAGTTTATTCTATTAATAAATTTCGCCATTACATTACAGGTTACGAATTTTTTGTGCATGTCGATCACTCTGGCATTAGATTTTTAATGAATCAACCAATTACCAATGTAAGAGTGACCCGGTGGCTTCTTCTATTGCAAGAGTTTAACACCAACGTCATTGACCGACCTGGTAAAGAAAATCTAGTAGCAAATTTCCTCTCTTGCATTCAACATGATGATGGTGCTAAACCCATTGATGACACTTTTCCTGATGAACATTTGTTTGTTGTGTCTGTCCAAACCCCTTGGTTTGCAGTCATTTCCAATTATTTAGCAACTGGGAACTTACCAAACCATTTATCCCCTCACGAGAAATGTCGTTTTATAGTTCTGAGTTATAATTATTCTTGGGTTTATAATAACCTCTTCTGCACTGGTCCAGATCTTATTATTCGACGATGTGTGCGGGAGGATGAAATGACAGACATCCTCCATGCATGCAATGATGGACCATGTGGAGGACATTTTTCTGATAGGCGGACATCATACAAAGTGTTGCACTCTGGTTATTATTAGGCAAGCATTTTCAAGGATGCTTCCAAGTATGTTAAAGGATGTGATAGTTGTCAAAGAATGCGTAGACCTACGTCATCCGATCAGATGCCCTTACAACCTCAGGTCGTGATTGAGCCTTTTGAGAAATGGGCTCTTGATTTTGTAGGACCAATTTCTCCCATCTCTCGTGAAAAGAAGTATATCTTGGTTTGCATGGATTATGTCACCAAATGGGTAGAAGCTAAAGCTTTGTTTAGGGCTACAAAGAAATCAGTGGTATAATTTATATATGAATAAATATTCACCCGGTTTGGTGTACCTAGAGAAATTGTCACGGACCAAGGTACTCAATTCACTTCCAAATTAATGAAAGAACTCACTACGAAATATAGCATCCGACATTGCAAATCTTCACCTTATCACCCTCGGGATAATGGTCAGGTAGAAACAACAAATAAAGTATTAGAATCCATTTTAACCAAAACCATTCACTTACATCATAAGGATTGGGCAGATAGACTCCTGGAGGCTTTATGGGCCTACAGGATAAAATGGAGAAACACTACCATACATACCCCCTATGAGTTAGTGTATGGCAAACAAGTCCTTTTACCTATTGAATTTCAAGTTAAAACCTTTCGTATGGCAGCACAATTATGAATGGATTTGGATGAAGCACAGAAAAAACGAGTATTACAGATTAATGAGTTAGATGAGATTAGACAAGATGCACTCCAAACAAACATGCTAATGCAGAATCAATGAAAGACATGGCATGATAAATTTATTAAGCAAAAGCAATTTAATACTGGAGATTGGGCACTACTATTCAACTCATGGTTTAAAATTTTTAAAGGAAAGTTAAATACCCGTTGGATGGGCCCATACGAAGTAGTTACAGCTTTTGACAATGGATCAGTAGAAATTAAGACAATTGATAGTTCACAATTTTCCTTTGTAGTTAATGGACACAGACTTAGACTTTATCACCAACCAACATCCAAACAGGATTTCATATAGAATGTTTTACAACATAAGGAAATGGAATTAGTTGTAGGGGGAGTTATTCCCCCTCCTGATCCTTAAAAAGGTATTTTGGGTCATCATCACTTGTATATATGTAAATATGTGTTTGTTTCTTTGAATAAATAAGAGTCATTTCTGACAAATTGCTTACAAAGGATTCTTTTTGTTTTTATGAGGTTATATATGTTTTAATGAATAAATTGGATCATCTAACAAGTGGTTTTGCAGTTTGATTACAAGTACTTTATCTCTATATGCAGCTCATGGAGTGTTATTTGGAAAAGGGAAGTACGCTAAAACATTTATCAGGTATCTTAACCTGTCTTGTGGTACTTTTGAAATTTGCACCTTATAGTGACAATACAAAAAACAATTCTATGTATATCATTCTTAACCAGCTCTTCTATGATTCATATGGTTTTTGGTATTTTGATTCAGACATGTACATTTTTGATTTGCTCTTTTGAACAATTGCTTGACATACCTACTTTCATTATCATATTTTTTACAATCTCATCTTACACCTATGGACTACTAGTTCATCCTATACTTGTATCAACACTTGTCTCTCAAGTATTTCTATGATAACTCGAAAGTAAGTGGAATTTTTGTCTGTGCGGAACATTACTTATCTCTTATGAAGAAGAAGGACTGTAAGGTCAAAGAACAGCTTTAAGTTATTCTCTTTTGACATGATCTATGGTTAAAGCCATTATGAAAGTTACTTATGAGTTTACTTTACAAAATTGAATTATGTGTTTAGCAGGGCTTAACACGCTCTAGTACCAACCGACTTCCATATACTTAATATCATTATACAAGGCAAACTCGTCAAGGTACTGAACAGGACTGTTGGCAGCAGGCCAATGCTAAGTAATAACTTAAAACAAGGAAGCTCGATAAATGTAAATAAACCCCCAGAGGTACTGAACAGGCTCGCTGGCAGCGAGACTATGCTTGCATGGTACCAAGGTAAACCCGTCGAGGTACTGAACAGGCATGCTGGCAACGGGGCAATATCGGCTAAAAGAGATCTGGTTAATGCACCACTATGCACATGGTTCATAAAACAATGATAATATAAAGAAATTTTTTCAGAATTTATGAATAAACATGTCACGGCCAATTGTTTATAATGTCATTTGAGAATGGCTGTAAGTTAAGATTGGCCCCACCCATCTAATTCAACAAATACCTAGGATGTCATTATCCTAGAAATGGGACCCATGGCTGTAAATCTCACACACTCCAGGGTAAACTTAAAATATTTTGTGATGAAAAGATATCTTTAAAATGAGGCATGGATGAATAGCTTTTCCTATGCCATTGTTTTGGTTATATTATCATCTTTCAAGTGGTCTTTCTAAGCACTGTTATATTTTTTATGAATATACATATCTGAATCATTTCCATTTACTAGTTAGTTTTTATTTTTCTTACAAAATAATAACAGCATGATAGAACTTTTCATTTACTTATCTGGAACAATCAATTCTTCTCTTTTGTATGGCTTGAGTACACGCCATATATTTGGTTTGGGGGAGGATTAGGAAAGATTAGACTGTTTTTATTTTCATTATTTATGACAGCTATTTATCTCTAACAAATTATAAGTGTTTTCAGGATAATGTAAGTAGTGGAACTTGGTTATATCATGAAGCATATTTGCACAGAAAAAATCAATATGGAGGACTATATGAAGGATCGGATGATGGTCCAAATGAAATACCAAATGACGATATGAATAAAACATTGTGATATTATAGCATCAATGATTAAAATTTGCTAACCAAATTTTGATTTTAGCAAATAGTTTTTTACCTCCATGTGGACACCATTTGACCTTAAAAGTTTTTTAGTCATCATTTCATTGTTGACAACCCTATCCTCGTATCTCATCACGCATGTAAACTATCAAATGACTGATCTTCTTGTTAATCAAAAATGTGATTTATGCCTTCATGTCATACGTTCAACCTGTCCAAAGTTTTACTTTGGACATGGTTGAACTAATTACAAACCTTATGACTTCACCCATTAGTGCATATGCTCATTAATGGCACACGTCTCAAGGTTTGCTATGATAGCATGATCTCTTAAACAGGCCGAACTTCTTGCTATTTCATTGTTTTTCATCACCATTATTTCTGTAGAGTTGTTTTAGCCATTTTCTTCTTACACCCTCTACAAAAAGATCATGTATCATAACTATTGAATAATGTCAAATTGTTTTGAACCTGAGAGCTATCAAATTAAGACTGTTGAAGAACTCAACAAAGCCATTAAATATTCATACAACATTTGACATGAAAGACATGTTATTTTGAAAGCACAAGCCAGAAGATTAAAGTTTAAATCACCTCCTTCATCTTCCAAGTCGAAGGCAGCTGCTAGCGCAGCTCTGCCTTCTTCCTAAGTTATCTTTGTTTTTGCTCAGTGGGACCTGGCATTTCTTCGGTTTGGGGGAATGTTGATCCCAGTTTCGTCGTCATTTTCGGCAGTTAAATTACATGTTTAAACATATGTTTTGTCATATTTTTGCATATTTTCTGTCACGCAGCTCACTATTCAGCCCCAAGTACGAATGAATCTAAGATTTATGTAAAACCTGTTTATTGTTATCATTTCATGATTTTATAGATTAAAAATGACATTATTTGGAGCGCGTTTTGATTTATGTATGCATTTGTTTATAGGTTATAAGTTTTGGACAAGCTAACAACAAAAATACATTCAGCTATATATGCGCATAGCGTGTCCAACTTACCATCCAGCTCGCTAATTAGACAGCGTGATATCTGTTAGCAGGTTTTTCAGGCATTAAAACGTTAGCAGGATATTGTTAGTGCAGACCATAGTCTTTAACGCGCCAACAAACAGAAAATGCATTCATCCGAGATATGTGTAGAGCATATCCAACTCATCGTTACACCCGTCGTTCCAACCGCGTGTCGTTGATAAGAGATTCCCGGGTGTTAAGGCTTGCAACTATTTACTGTCAACATGTTTGGGTGATGCAATGGCTCTTGTCCTAGAAGGATCTCCAACACGTTGCCTTTGCTCGACACCGCACCACCAGTCCACACTAAGAATAACCCTCATGCCACATCACACAGCATGAAGAGAACCAATTCGCGAAGGAGAAGGTGAACATTGTGCGTTGGTGCTTGATCAGTTAGACGTCATAATGGTTGACTAAATTTAGAGAGCATTCGAACACTAAAGGGTCGACTTGCTCACCTCTGTAAACATTGTGTATATAAACGCCTCCATGCGAAGAGCTAAAGAGTTGTTGAATTGTTCAATTCATTAGTGAGACAGTCAGTTTTTAAGAAGAATTATTTAATTATGTTCCTTATTTTTAATAGAATCTTGATGTTCTGTTGTTCATGATAGTGTTCGAGTAAGCGTTAGCCATGCCTCACCCCTGATTGCTGAGAGGGCCCCTCATCAACCAGAGGTTTCTTTTCTTGTGTAGTTTAGTTACCTTTTCTTTTGTAGTTAATTTGATTTCTAGTTTGTTTTCCTTCAAATTACTGTAAACGTTTATTTCATTGCTTCCTGTAATACATTTTATTTCTAAAGTTAAATAGCTAGTTGCGCGCATAGTTTTCTTTCAATTTGATTTCAGTCGTTTCATTTCCAATTTTACTTTCAGTTTTATTTGCAAGTAGATAGAATAGATTTCTTTTATCAAGTTAAGATAGATTTAATTCTCTTCATTTCCCTTTCTATTATAAGTTTATTTAAATTTCAGTTTGTTTCTTAATACGCAATGAATTTTTATATATTTATGAATTAGTTTAAGATTATTTCGTTGTCAAATTTGATTATTAAGTAGGTTTATTTACTGCCTCTGTGTATTGTATTTGCATGTGCACGAATTCAGCTTAAGATTAGATCATTTAGGTTATTTTCTATGTAGACTGTCATTCGGACAACCTGTTTAAACTGTCATTCAAACACCCCTTTTAGACCTGCAGATTAGTCTGTCATCCAGTCCATAGTTTTGTTTTTAGTGTTTTTAATGTGTTTCAAACCCATTTAAAGCTCTGGTTCCTTAGTTTTTAAAGCATGCTTTGACTGTAATAGTTAGATGCTAGTTCTATTTAACATTAAGACTAAAAGTGAGATTGTTTTAGATTATTTATTAAATTTTTATCCTCTCACCTTGAACATGTTTTGAGCTATGTTATGTTTTGTTTCTTTTGTTTGTTTCTGATTCCTTTAACTAATATTGTTGTATTGTTTTGTGATCATGCCTTTGGATTGATTTATCCGTTTGCATGTAAAACTTAGTATTAGATGTGTTATCTTTAGGAAAATATACTAGTACCTTGTAGAATGTTCCTTTTTCACTATGTGATTACCGAAAGAGACTTGTAGGATAGAATTTAAAGTTATTCCTATTCAGTTTTCTACTTGTTTCTTTTATTAAGTTTTCTACTTGTTTCTTTTATTAATTTTTCTATTCACTTATAAGTTAGGTCTCCCTTGCATCTTAGTCTTTCACTTGAAAAGTTAGTTGTTGATAGTATCCTTTTCAGCCTAAAGTTACTTGCTTATAAAATAAATTATCAATCTAATTATTATTGCTATGTTTCCGATATAAACTTTCTTTGCATAATTAGTTCTTGACACTATTAAATAAACCTTACTAGAAAGAGTAGTTTTTTCTTGTATAGAATTAGTATTGTATATATATTTATTCTTTAGTAACTGTTTATAGAGTAGAGTAGTGTATTTTTGATATTCTGATTTAGTATTCTTTTCCAGTTCAATTACCTTAATAGTTGAATTCTTAGGAGTTTGACTCGGTTTTTCATTTTAAAAGATCTTTCGATCTTTTGTTTGTTAAAATATTTCCACGACACCATAAGAATCCCTCTACCTTCGCATATATTTTGTGTCAACTCTAAGCCTACAAACCCCGATCGATAATTAAATATTAGGTCAATTAATCTAGACAATATAACACCCAACAACTTCCCTAGGGAAGATCATAACACATAAAGACATCAATTTAATGTCTAGTTTGGCCATGACCTTAAAAATAGATTATTATTAGTATTAATACAATGACATCATGCACGTTGTGCAAATGCAAAATCTATTTGGAAAAGTGTGTGACTTCCTTGATTCCATCAATTTCTTCCTTTTTGCAAATATCCCCATATTGGTCAACCATAAGAGATGTGTGCTTTCTATAAAACTCAACATTTGGAGTTTTCCCTCGTTCTCAATCTAAAGTCTACTACTAGTATCAATGACCACATTGGCCATGTCTCCCTATATTTGGCATGCCTCTCAACTCTTCAAGCTTGGCTTTGTCGTTATAAAGGATGACCCACTTGTATTGATTCCTTTCTTTCTTCATTAAGCCCTAGCCTTTCCTTCTTTCCTCTTGCTAGATGGTCATGGGATCCTCATTAATGAACCGTTTGGAACCCTTCAACCTCCTTCTTTCTTGTAGGATTTGAGCTATGTCCCATTTATTTGGTGAAGTGTAACCTTCAACATTCCTTCTATACCTCTTAGGATCTTCCATTTTCTCACCCTATTTGATGCATGTTGGGTACAAACACCCTATGATATATCTTAAGAGGCCCATTGATGTCCCTATAGTATACGCATCATTCTTTTTTCCTTTACTACTTTGACTATAATGTTCTCTACCCTACTTTGTCACTCATGTTCTTCTAGGATGATAGACCTCAACCCCTTAGTTGTAAAAATATTGCTAACCCCCACATCCCCTCACCAAATGCCTATTACCTCTACCCAAGTTTTGATATTTTTTACTTGTTATTTAAACTCAAGTTTTGCTTCTTTATCCTTGGCCAATAATATTTTCATTTCCTTGATCACCATGGTTCCTTATATGATCTCTACACCTAGATTTAGCCCACTCTCTTCTCAATAATGATTTTCTTCCATATATTTTAAGTATTTTTTTAAAGTGATGCTTTTCTAATGTGGTCCTTTCAAATAGTCTTTCTAGGGTTTGGATGGCCTTTTATTTGCCTTGGTCTTGTGATTTGATCTATTGATTGTTCAACTCTTGTTTTTCTAGCTCAAGTCCTAGGTCTTCAACGCTCTTTATATTCCCAAAGTTGTTTTGATTAAGGTTATCTACTTTGCTCCAAGAGATCAATGTCTTTCCATAAAGTCAAAAATTGTCAGATGTGGTGTTGGGTCTAGCGAAATGGTCATAAAGCTATAGGTTGATTTATGTTCTTCTTTTTTCTTTTTGTCGTGAGGTGTTTCAGCATCATTTCCACTACCTTCTCTTTCCTTATCCATTATTTCCTAATAAATATTTGTGGCCTTAGCATCAGAGCTATTATCATCCCCTAGTGATTTAACTATTGTTGTTTCATCTTCGAGAATCTTTCTCTCCACTTCAACATCCTAAATGCACTGTTAATGTTTAGTTTTCCTTCTTCATTAAACCCACTAACATTTTGTTGTGCATTATTTGCATAATTGTTTGTGTATAGATGGCCATCATCTTGCTAACTTATCATCTACTCCTATGAACTAAGGTGTCCATCCATGGCTTGATGAAGATCATTTTTGTCCACTTAACCTAAGCATTCCACATGTTTTGAATCACCAATCAATTTAAGAACACTCCATGAAGGCGATTGCAAGTTCTTATATTTAAAAGCCTAAAGAAGGAACCCTAAAAAGAGTGAAATTACAAGACTTACCAAGAATGTGGTTAAAGTGAAGTAAAAATGAAACAACACTTCATGCTACTTTGTAAAGCATAAAACTATGAAAAACAAAAAAAAAATTGATGATGGAGGAAATCCATTAGTAAACACTATTGCTTGAACATCATACCAAAGAAATGAGGACTTTCAATAATAATGTTATACCTAAGAGACAAATTAATACACAAACATTAGATTGGAAAAATAAGCTTTCCCAAAGATAAATAATATGGAGATATGTGTAAGACACACTTCACAGTGACATCCTATCTCTATGCTCTCTATTGCAGATTTCATATCCACCACATGAAGTGTAGTGACATCCTACCTCTATGCTCTCTATTGCAGATTTCATATCCACCACATGGAGTGCAGAGTATTATTTTCATTGCAATGATAATTAATTAAGTTGACCATAGTAACCTAGACTAGTGATAAACTTGTATATGGCATGTCAACTTATATATATAAAGACTTTGACATCAACATGAAGAATTTTCCAATTTGTTAGAAATGTAAATGAATTTTTGTTTTTTTCTATTGCAATTTGATATAAATGTGAATGAATTTTGGTTTTAATTGTGTGAGGCTTGCTAGTTTAATGTGTTTTAGGTGAATATTTAATTATTTTGATGTTTTTTTAGAAATGTAAATGAATTTTTGTTTTTTTCTTTTGCAATTTGATATAAATGTGAATGAATTTTGGTTTTAATTGTGTGAGGCTGGCTACTTTAATGTGTTTTAGGTGAATATTTAATTATTTTGATGTTTTTTTTTAAATGATGAGAGAAGTGTTACTTTGAAATAAGTTGGATTTAATATCTTTTAAACAAATATTTAGTTATAATTAATTTTATTTTTATTTTTAATATGAATGAAGTGATAGCATGAAACAAGTTGGATTTAAATTCTAATGCATTACATCCAACCAATTACTCTTATTATATGCTTGTTATAATGCAAACCCTTAAGCGATAGTTAAACATTTTTTAACATTTTTTTTTCAAATAATGCTTTGTTTTCATTTGGATAAAAAAATCATTCATTGAAAACAAACTTTTTAATTGGATAAAAAATTATTCATTGAAAACAAACCTTTTAATTGAATCGAGGGATCCAATTACATAGTCAACTATACATTTCTAGTGAATAACTATAATGTATATAAAATCATGGTCTTAACACATTGTTAAAGACTAATGTAATGGCTCAAAACTAATGTTCTACAATCTTTGAGAATATAATATAATGGATAGATGAATCCATGTAGGAGTAGACTTGATCTACAATAGATACTTTTACAAAATGGCTTAGCAAAAGAGCAATCTTGAACTAGATGCTTAACTATATATGACCTCCTATATCATGGGAATATGTCATTAACAATATCTATTTGACCAATTCGAACTTGATGTGAAAACCTTAAACAATCACCCACCACTCTCTCCCAACTAATAGGAAGCCCAACATTGCTAAAAACTACTTGGTGTAGTGATCCACCTACATGCATTGTTTGGGCTACTGCATCATTTGTTCCAAACAAGTTCACATGGACAATCTCATAAAGGTTTACATGACTAAATTTAAATAATATTGTCATAGTACTATTACCATGGTGCCTTATATAGGACTATTCATCTTAAGTAGATCCTTTTTTGACTTAAGAATCTATAGGTCACTTACAATGCAAATATACAAAGTCATATGACCCTTTCAACAAGCAAGCATACTCCAATTTGTCAACTATACATTATTATCATGTATAAATCTCAAACAATGCAAATATCTAAATTCATATGATTGTTTCAACAAGCAAGCATACTCCAATTTATCAACTATACATTATTATCATGTAAAAAAAAACTAGATAGAATAAAAAATTACTTTAAACAATACACATGCATGCCATTTTATATCATAAAAATGGCTTTTTAAGTAGCCATGGAAAACAAAGTCAAAATTTAATGGGTTTTGAGGAAGATTTCTTGAAACCAAATACAAGAACTAGGGAATACAACAATCCACACAATGTCCATGCCATTATAAATAACAACAATCAACGTTTTGGTCATCTCGCTTATGTTCTCAAAACACATAATTTTAGGCTTTTCAATCCAGTAATAGTGGATATGAGTCCAACGTTGGATATTGGATCATCATTATTTTTTGGCATTGACCCCTTTCCTTCAACAACATGTTCAAGACAAGGAACTATTGACTTCTAGCTATCATTTACAAGTTCAAGGTTTGAAGACTTCTCAACCTTGAAAATAGAGAGAGTGAGTACAAGGAACTTATCATTACCTACTTGGGCAAGAGTAGGGGGAAACTACAAAGTCTTTCTCTTTGTTCCCTAACAATATGACCAACCTAGTGGGATACCTTTGCTCATTGCATTAGGATTATCTAGATTAGATTAAATGTGCAAGATATGCCATTGGTATCTCCCCACTCATGGTGCAAGGAGGCCCCATACACAACTAAATCTTTTTAACTCGAACAATATTATGCATGGAAAAATTCACATGAATAATTGAGTTGCTATCCCAAAGAAGTTTTTAAGTGTTTGAATACAATGAAATTATTTCCTTTTATTCTACATAGAAAATAACACTTCTAGATCAAATTTTAGGATTCAAACTAGAGGACAACTAAAACAAATTAGATTAGTTAAGTTATAGGGGTGAAAAGCATAAAAAATGAAGACAAGAAAGGAATAGGATGTGCATAAAGAAAGGTAGAACATAATAGTGAATGTGTTACTATGTAAATTTTTTGCCCGGTATTTTGTGAACATGAGTGTGAGAGAGAAAATAATTTGACTAGCTATTCTTTACTCAATGCTCAACGCTCTGGTTTGTGTCATACATAGTATACATGGGAATCCTTTTAGTTACAACAATTCTCATCAATTCATATGAGTTTCCATTTGGTCACTGAAGGCAGTTTGGTCCTATGATTGTTGATGAGGTGAATGTTCATCATTTTGGTGTTTTGTGTTTTCATTATTACACATGTTGGTGATCCAAAATGGATCCTAATTAAATTCCTCTCATTTTTTAAAGAAATTTGTAATGAAATTTTAGTTTTGGCGGAGTTTAAAATAAATTGTCCAAGAGCCAAAAGTCATGGAAGATGAAAATATCCATCTAGTAGTTGGCCTTCGAAGGAAAATCTATTAAAAGAGTGTTATTGGAAATAAAGGACAACAAAGAAGAGGAGAGAAATGGAGCATAGTAAGAACAATTTCATCAATAGAAGAATGAGAGCTCGAAGTGAAGAAACCTTCTCAAAGGTTGGAAGAAGGAGATGTTGAGCTTGTCCCCACATGAGAAAGGTTGTTCTTCACCCAAGCAATTTGTAAAAATACGCCACTGAGTCAAAATACATAAAATTTATGTAGCTCACCTTTGTAACTATTTCTTAAGCATAATAAAACCCCCATGATTCATGGTTTTCTTGTTTGGGTTTCCAAGATAAATCTTTGTGTCTTTTGTGAGTATCATTGTTGTGTAATTTCTTCAATTTTATGGCTTTGTGTGTGTGAACTACGAAAACCACACTAAATAATACTCTTTCGCCTACAACTGATTGTCTTGATTATATTGATGTTATTAAAAGTGTTGTAGCTTATTTATTGTGTATGCATTCACACGGTCTAAGTGTGAGTGTTGAAAACCCTACACCCATACAAATATCATTTTTTTTAATTGCTTGGGCGATATACTTATATACATGTGTGTTATGTTGGGTGATGGTAATTCCTATGCGTATGTCCAATGCATTTTGACTTCCACAGAATTGTGGAGTATGTAAGTAATTCTATTAGAGGCATAATCAATTTCGCCAAGCATAGGTGGACTAGACATTATGTTCTTTGAATTATTTAAAGTCTATTCCATAGAGAAACTAATTTGGCCATTTATTTAACTCGATTTAGTGTGGGAATTGATTATTTCCTTTGCGTCATTATATCTATTGAATAAAGTGAATTTAAATATCCTAGAGAAAAGGATTCAATCATATTGAGAAATCAATTGGGGCCTCTAACTAAGACCATTATGGCTAGATTGGTTGTTGATTATGTTATTGTTTGTGTAATTTGTGAGGAATTTGACTACAATTTATTTCCAAAATGCACTTGATTGTATGCTATAGTGATTCCCCCCCTACTCATTTCGTTGGTTTATGAATTAATGAAACCATAGAGGACATAACTTTCAAATTACAACTTTATGAATGCTATGGAATAGAGAATTTCCAATGCTTCGGTATCACGTGTTATATGACCTATTTCCATACAATATGTAGTATGCTATAACCCTTGCGAAATTCCAGCCTTAAACCCTCACATAATTAAAGAATGGAAAGGCGGTGGAACAAGCCATGGGAGGAATGAGTGTGGGTGACAAAAATTACAGGATGTGTGTTCAAATTTGAAAGTTGTGAAACAAACAATTTGTATATTTGAGGAGGTTTATGTTATTTGTATGACATATGTTTTCATCATTGAATAGTATAACCAAGAAAGATGTGCATGGTATGCTTTAGAAGATGCTCATGAGGATAGGTATATGGACAGTTGAATTTTTTGGGAAGACAACTATTTCCATCTTCCATTTGATGATTCTTCTCCACCATATGAAGAGAAACTTGTAGAAAAAATACAACAACAAGTGGTGCCTACCAATCCAGTATGCTTCTTCTACATTGATGGAGTTGCTTTTAGAGCCATCCTCTTAATACTACATGGAGGATTTGTTTTCTTTTGAAAGTTATACTTATTGGATGTCGATGTACATAAACAAGGTGGGAATTTAAAGCATAACACAATGATTCATGGAGATTAGGTGTCATCTTGTGCACCTGGATATGGGACCTTTGTTTATGGATGAGTTCCTTGGATTGTTTCAGTATGGGAGTTAGTATTTGCACATATGACGATTG
>LPNX010895470.1:369705-387258 GCA_001517045.1 Pseudotsuga menziesii | reverse complement strand
TAAGCGTTGAGGGAACACTTTTATAATGGAGGTGGAGTGTTATAATCCTCTCTAGGGGTGTAATGGGGGGGGGGGTGAACGACCCATTAGAGTAATAATAATGGAGGTCATTCAATGTAAGGTGGACAAGGTCCATTATGTTTGTTATTATTAAATAAATCCAACTATGGTACTTATAAGTGGACAAATGTAATGGATCCTCATTAAAGAAGGTTCATTGTGTAGTGAAGAGGTCATTATGGTTAGAGTTACCTTGTGATCTATAAATAAAAATGGAGTTACGGGTGGATTTATATTTTTCTTTTTTCTTTTTATCGTGAAGTGTTTCAACATCATTTTCACCACCTTCTCTTTCCTTATCCTTTATGTCCTAATAAATATGCATTAAAGTTGTCATCATCCTATTGATTCAACTACCAAGTGTCATCTTCAACAATCTTACTCTGGAAATATCCTATTGATTCAACTACCAAGTGTCATCTTCAACAATCTTACTCTCCATTTCCACATCCCTAGATACACCATTGATGTTTAGTTTGCCTTCTTTGATGTTTAGTTTGCCTTCTTTGTTATAGCTTTCATATCCACACAGAGAATTTGAGTATGCTTTTCAATGCAACACCCATTAATTAAGCTGGCCGTGATAACACACTAGCGATCAACTTGTATATAGTATGCAGGCATAAGATTCTTAAATTCCTTGTCAACTTTTATATATATTAAGACTATGCAAATATTGGAAGTGAATGGGGTGACACGACCATAGTCCACAACGAACGAAACACTAGATCATCCTCAAAAAAAAATTCAGGCTAGACCAAGCCAAGGCCATGAAGGTTATATAGTTCTCATTGTTGGTCTTGTATTGGACAATGGTGTGACTCCATCATAGTAAAGGTAATTTATAGTAGTTGGCAAGCACCATTACAAGTTATTATATTGAACTTTCACTTACAAAGGGAAAGCAAACAAACTCTCATAAAAAGGTATATGAATATAGGTGCTAGTTGACTAATAGATCTACACGCCTTCCATGGATTCCTTCTAATTAAGCCATCGTTTACCAATCGTAGAGTTGACGTACTCAGTTTTTTGGGAAATGTTTGTGGTCCTAAGAACGAAGGATGCACGTGTGTTTATGCTCATTTATGAAGCATCATATAATTCACATCAACATGAAGAATGTTCCACTTTTATATAAATGTAAATAATCTTTTGTTTTTTATATTGCAATTTGATATAAATGTGAATGGATTTTAGTTTTAATTGTAAGAAGTTTTCTAGTTTAATGTGTTCTGGTGAATATTTAATTATCATTAATTTTATTTTAAATGATAAGAGAAATGTTAGTGTGAAATAAGTTGGATTCAAATTCTGATGTATTTTATCCAACCAATTTATTCTTACCATATGCAGTGGTATAGTGCATAACCATTAACTTCCAATTAAACATTTATGAACATATTTTTTTTAGCAAATAATGCTTTGTCTTGATTTGGATAAAAAAATCATTGAAAACAAATTTTTTAATTGAATAAAGGGATCAAATTACATATTAAAGATATATTTATAATGAATAATTACAATGCATATAAAATCATGGTCTTAACACATTGTTAAAGACTAATGTAATGGCTTAAAACTAATGTTCTGCAATCTTTGAGAAGATAATCTATTGAATATATGAATACATGTAGGAGTAGACTCGATTTTCCATAGATGCTCTTACAGTATGGCTTAGCAAAAGAGAAATCCCGAACTGGATGCTTAACTATATATGATGTCGTATACCATGGGAATATATCATCGATAAATATGGATTTGACCAATTTGAACTTGATGGGAAAGCCTTAATCAATCACCAACCACTCTATCTTGACTAATAGGAAGTCCTACATTGCCAAACACTACTCAATGTAGTGGTCCACCTAAATGCATAATTTGGGCTATTGTATCATGTGTTCCAAACAAGTACTCATGGACAATCACATAAAGGTTTGCATGACTAAATTTAAATAATATTGTCATAGTACCAATACCATGGTGCCTTGTATAGGACTATTCATCTTAAGTAGATCTTGCTTTGACTTGAAAATCTATAAATCTCTTACATTTCAAATATCCAAAATCATATGACCCTTTCAACAAACAAGCATACTCCAATTTGTCAACTATACATTATTATCAAGTAATAAATATTTTTATTTTTAGATAGAATTAAATGATTATTTTAAACCATACATGCACATGGCATTTTATATAATAATAAAAACTGTCTACTTAAGTAACCATGGAAAACAAAGTCAAAATCAAATGGGTTTTGAGGAAGATTACTTGAATTTAACCAAAACACAAGAAATAGGGAATACAACAATCCATACAATGTCCATTACATTACAAATAACAACAATCAAAGTGTTGGTCATTTGGATGATGTTCTCAAAACACATAAGTCTAGGTTTTTCAATCCAGTAATAGTGGATGTGAATCCAACATTAGACATTGGATCATCATTATTGTTTGTTGTCAACCCCTAGACTTCAACACCAAGTTCAAGACTATGAATTATTGACCTCTAGCTATCATTCACAGGTTCAAAGTTTGAAGACTTCTCAACCTCTAAATAGAGAGAGTGAGTACAAGGAGCTTATCATTATCTACTTGGGCAGGACAAGGGGGAACATGCGATGTCTTTCTCTTTGTTCCCTAAAACATGACCAACCAAGTGGGGCACCCTTGCTCATGGCAATATGACTATCTAAATTAGATTGAAAGTGCAAGATAGCCAATTGGCATCTCCCCACTCATGGTGCAAGGAGGCCCCATACACAAATGGATCTTTTTAACTCAAACAATAATATGCATAGAAAAATTCACATGAATTATTGAGTTGCTATACCAAGGAAGTTTTTACTTGTTTAAATAAGATTAATGAATTATCTCTTTTCTTCCACATAGAAGATAACACTTCTAGATCTAATTCTAGGATGCAAACTGGAGGACAACTGAAACAAATTGGTTTGGTTAAGTTATAGGGGTGAAAAGCATAAAAGAAAGAAGGCAAAGAAGGAATAGGGCGTGCATAAAGAAAAGTAGAACATGATAGTGTATTTATTACTAAGTAATGTTTTGCGTTGTGTTTTGTGAACATGAGTGTGGGAGAGAATAATTCGACTGACTATTCTTTACGCAATGCTCACTGTTCTGCTTTGTGTCGTACATAGTATACATAGGAATTCTTTTAGTTACAACAATGCCCATCAATTCATATGAGTCTCCACTTGGTCACTGAAAATGGTTTGGTCTTGTAATTGTTGATGAGGTGAATGTTCATCTTCTTGGTGTATTTTGTTTTCATTATTTCACATATTAGTGATCCAAAATGGATCCTAATTAAATCCTATCATTTTTTAAAGAACTTTGTAATAAAAGTTTAGTTTTGTTGGAGTTTAAAATAAATTGTCCAAGAGCTGATAGTCATGGAAGATGAAAATATTCATCTGATGGTTGGCCTTTTGAGGGAACTCTATTAAAATAGTGTTATTGGAAATAAAGGACATCAACGAAGATGAGAGAAAGAGAGCTTACGAAGAAGAGTTCTAGCTATAAAAGAATGAGAGCTTGAAGTGAAGAAACCTTCTCAAAGGTTGTAGGAAGGAGATGTTGAGCTTGTCCCCACATGAGTGAAGGTTGTTCTTCAACCAAGCAATTTGTAAAAATGTGCCAATGAGTCAAAATACATGGAATTTGCATAGCTCACCTTCATAACTATTTCCCAAGCATAATAAAATCCCCATGATTCCTGGTTTTCCTATTGGGTTTCCAAGATAAACCTTTGTGTCTTTTGTGAGTATCATTGTTGTGTAATTGCTTCAAATTTATGGCTTTGTGTGTGTGAACTATGAAAACCACACTAAACAATACTCTCTTGCCTACAATTGATTGTCTTAATAAGATTGATGGTATGAAAAGTGTTGTAGTCTATTTATTGTGTATGCATTCACACAGTCTAAGTGTGTGAGTGTTGAAAACCCTACAACCAAACAAATATCTATTTTTCAATTGCTTGGGCATATAGATTTATATACATGTGTGTTATGTTCGATGATGGTGATTCCTATGCTCGTGTCCAATGCATTTTGAATTCCACACAATTATGGAGTATGCAAGTAATTCTATTAGAGGCAAAACCAATTTCACCAAGCATAGGTGGACTAGACATTCTGTTCTTTGAATGATTTCAACTCTATTCGATTGAGCAAACAATTTGGTCATTATTTCAAATTGATTTAGTGTGGGAATTGATTTTTCCTTTGTACCATTTTATCTATTGAATACAATCAATTTAACTATCATGTATAAAAGGATTTGACACATTGAGGAATTGATTGGGGCCTCTAACTAAGATCATTATGGCTAGATTGGTTGTTGATTATGATATTGTGTGTGTGGTTTGTGAGGCATTTGACTACACTTTATTTTCAAAATGCACTCAATCTAAAATGTATGCTATAGTGATCACCCCTACTCATTTCATTGGTTTATGAATCGATGAAACCGTTGAGGAAAGCAATCATTGTGAATGAACATTACAAACTTCACAACATTTGTCAGATAATAATTGCATTTCCCTTGATGGAATAAGATGTAAGTTGAATGGGAAGGCACATGTCATGAAAATTGTTGGGAAGTCCCACAATTCCTTTTGTTACCTACAATGTATGGGCAAAGTAATGGGTTTGAGTGTTGTGCAGGTATTGAAAACAATGGCCACAATGAGAGGGGAGGTGAATCAATGTGAGAGCAATTATAAATTTTTTACCTTCTTTTAATCAAACATAGTATAACAAGAATTACATTATCAATTACATCATCACATGCATCAGCTAAATCAACCATGAGTCATAAGCACAATCATCACATCAAGAGAGACACAAGAATATATGTAATTTTGATCTTTATTTATGGTAATGGAAGACTACAATCTTTTCGATTATAATCAACACCAACTGATGAAAAGAGCACCAACTCTTGTAACATGACCCAACCTGGTTTTATTAGCTCTAACTAAGAAAGGGTTGAGGAGTCCAATCCTCAAATGCAAGATTCTACTTGCAAGCTTGATGCCAATCTCTGATTGTCATCAATCTATTTCTCAACCATCTCTGCTCGTCAACCTCTGCTCATCAACACTGTCAAGTTTGCTCATAAACTATGCTCATCGACACTGTCAAGTCTGCTCATCAACACTACTGGTCAATCTTCTCTGCTCATCACTCTTTTCTTGTCAATCTGTTCATCAACATTGCTGGTTAAAAGTCTGTACATAGTCTTCATGCTATTATCACCAAGTATGCATAAAGTATGCATCGTCATTGGCATCAAGGTCTGTCAAACATCAAGATCTGAACATGTCATCAAGGTATCAAAATCATCATCAAGGTCTGCAACATTAGCATAGGGTATGCGTTATAGTTTTCAAGGCACTATCAACATCATATCATCATCCTCATATAGGAGTATGCATCACCATCAAAATCATCATGGCATACTTCATCATTAAGTGTATTTCTTCATCACATCATCATGTACAAGTATGCATTACCTTGCATTACCATCATCAAAGGGTATGCATCATATCAAGTGTCAACAGGTATGCCTCAACAACATTATTATAGTACAAGGTATAGAACATCATCATCATAAGGAAACATCATCATCATAGTATGGATCATTATGGATCACAAAGGGTTCACTTCACACTTCACTATACTCATTGTACATCATTGTACTACTGTATGCATCAATGTAAAGTACCTTCATCATTGTACATGCATATTGTATACATCATTGTGTGTGCTTCACTGTACACACTCGTTTGTTTGAACACTGTATTCATCACTGTATTAGTGTACCTATACTGTATATATCTACCACTATATCTATACTTCTAAACACATCATTGTACATAGGAGAGCATCATAGTGTATAGGAATCATAACTTCACACTTCACTGTTCATACATATGATTGTTCAACACTATTATAAGGTAATTGTGCTTATACCACCAAATTTCGGGATTATTTAGTGTGGAAAGCCTCCAAAATTATTCACAAGCTAGGACTGTTTGTGGCATTTAGGAAGAACCCTAAACATGGTCAAAACTCGGAACTGTTAGCTTGCTTAGACTGCTGCCATCTTAATCCATGAAATTAAAAAAAAACTCAGACCTTTAAAAATCATACTTCAAAAACTTCACTGCTGCCACCCAAAATTCTACCTCAGTGCACGAAATTCAGAGCTGCTAACCACCGAATTCTCCAAAATTTGTACTATGGATGTGTACTGTGTAAGACCTAAGTCCAGTTCACCTCAGTTAAGCTTCAGCTTTTATCTCAGTGAAAGATCTCAGGCCAACAAAAATTATTATATGAGCTGTAACAAAAAATAATTACTTTACTGCATCTTCGTTGTTGTTGCTTCAGTGCACAGACCCGAAAATTCCTTAGTAGCTCTGTCACCTCCAAAATTTTCCTCAGATAGGATTCAAAAATCTTAAAGCGAGTTCGAATTTTTCTTGCAAGAATAAGGACATGAGTTGGTTATTTATACTATTTTTTCAATAATATTTTATTGAGCCGACATGTCATTTATATATTTTTATTTTGCAAATATAATGGAGCCGACTTTGCATAATGAATTAGGGCTATTTTAAAGTCAACAAAATGTCTTTATCATTTGTATTTTTTTATTTTTTTGTGCACAAGTCTTTAATGGTCAACATTAGGATTTGTTGTAATCAACCATAAGTCCTCAAGGGTAGGGTTATCCTCCACATCGCCATCCAAGGGTATATCAAGGAACCAAGGACCCTTAGTCAAGGGTATGCACATGACCTCAAGATCATGGCATGTGTGCCATAGGGAATCCACAACATGTAAGTAAGTGTTTCCACTGCATCATCAAAACCAACGGTGTGGCAATCTATAAGGGCTTCATCAAGGACCTCATCACCATGACATGTATGACCTAGGACCCCATCATCAAGGCCTCCAACCCATCAATATCAAATCATCATCAACAAGCAACCAACAATGTCCAAGTATCATCATACCACCCTTTGTGGGGGTGACAAGTCTTTCTCATGCCCTAAGACCATCTCCAAGGGTTCCAATACCCCATCAACCCACAAACGACCACATAATCTCCTTCAAGAGTACAAGGACCTATAAACCATCAATTCTGGGACCAAGTGCTTCTTCACCATGCCAGAGGCTTCATGGGCTTCTTCAACCACCTTAACCACACAAGGGTACCTCCAAGGGTCAATATCCATCACGACATCACCTATGGGGTTGCCAAGCCTTTTCCTAGGGTACCATGACACCATCAAAGCATGAATAACCACATAATTGGTCATTAATGCTTCTCCAACCCATCCATGGATTCTCCATCATTCACCAGGGCTTCAACACAATCTCCAGTGTCTTTAGCATCACCAATAGGATCTTCGGCATCGTCAACAAGGTGGTGGCTCCAAGATCCAATGTTGTGGGTACAGGGACCTTGTCAACTAGGTACAAGGTGATTCAAAGTACAAACCATCTCTGTAAGGGCTTGTTAAGGTAATTTTTGTTGTCATTGTTTTACGATGGGGTATTATTCCTTGGTGCTTTCATCCCTCTTATCTTATCATGTTTAAACTTAATAAAATTTTGATTCAAAGCCTTGCTTTTTTGTGTGTGAAAAACATCCTATTTTCTTTCAAATTTCTGTTTCTGCAATCTGCAAAAGCAGATAGCGAAAGTCCTTTTTTTTAAGTTTTGAAAATTGTCTCCCCGCAATCTGCAACCTGCAAGGCGGATTGCAGATGTTGAAATAACTTTTATTTTTCATTTTTACCTTTCTGCAACCTATAATGCAGATTGCAGATGTTAGAAAACCTGTCCACAATAAAATTTTATTTTTTCAGTTCCGCAACCTGCAATGCAGATTGCTGAAATCAAAAACTCAAAACACAATAAAATCGCAAAATTGCACTTCCGCGATTCTGCAACCCGTAATGTGGATTGCATATTGTGGAAGCAATAAAACTAATTTATGGTCACAAACGTTATCCCACAATTCCGTAACCCGCAATGTGGATTGCGGAAATCAAAAAATGAAAAATTTGTTAAAAGTTCATCTCCGCAATTTCATTTCTTGCCTCAATCTTAACCATTGATCTGTTTGAAATCTACAGTTTAAATTCATTTCGCCGTTGGACTCGGTAATTTAAATATTTTGATTTTTCATAGTTTGTTCATCATTTTTTCACTTACGGATTTCACCTTGGCGAAAGAATTTGCTGTGAATTTTCATCAGGCCCACGAATTTCCTTGCTCTTAAGCAAGTCCATGGTAATTCCTTCGAATTTCTTGCGCTCCATTGGTTAATTTTCGGTAATTTTATTCGGGTAAAATTTGGTTGTTTTCCTATAATTTTTTACTAGAATTTACCTCATACCCTGCAACCATGTCGAGGAACACAAGGTCCAAAACCACTCGTAATGAGCAAAAGAACAAAGACCCCAATTCCATAATCTTCTCAGACACCAGTGGGAGGGTATCTGAAACTTATCATCTAGACTAGACTAGGATTTATTCAATTTTCGACAATGGTGACTTCTCTGACATCCATCATTACCAGTCAGCCTTCATGAACATAAGTAAATCCCAACTCTACACTATAGCATCCAGGCCTACCTTTATGCTTTACACAGACCTCGTTAAGTGGACAGTTGACCACGCAAACCCCCAGGACCGCTCTTTTAACGACCAGGCACACACCTAGTTGGCTTCCTTTCGTTCATAGATTTTTTCCAAAGCCTATGCCCTCAACCCACCTCAGCAATTACTTAACAAGCGGTTCCTTGAAGCTTCTACGACATAGTATAATTTTGAGGAAATGATAAAGTCCTGGATCGACAACCCTGCAGAATTCCTTCCAAAGCCTAATAAATTATACCCCATCTCTTGGTTTAGAGAGTCTTTTCCCCTATTGGCGGCCATGTTGTGCAGACTGTATGGGTTGCCAAACTGTACAGTATTTAAGGCGGAATGGGCGCCCCTCACCCATCATATTCTTACCATAGGGGATTCCTTTAACTGGGCTCAAATTCGGTTAGTTATCCTGAAGGAATCCATTGAGAAGTACCAGAAAACTCCAGTGTCCGGAAAGGCCACCTTCTATCTGTTAGCTTATGTAATGGACATGTTTTGTGCAACATTTCCACTCACAACCATGGGATAGAATTGGATGAGGGTTGGATCCCCTATCCATATTTATTGTTCAGCACTGTGGGAGGACAACTTTGTCCCCCTCGTATATGATATATGTGACCATTTTATAGGGTCAATTTATCAAAAGATCTTCAAAGACAATGCTCCTACCTTTTTAGACAGGGCTAGAGCACCGATCTCCACCATGGGGGATTGGTATGTCGGTGAGTACTTCGCATATATCAGGATATGGGGTAGCAAAACTGTCCATCTACTACCCAGGATAGTTCCAAACATAATGGTTCTAAAGGAGATTTTTTTTTAGACTGTGATTGATGGAGTTTTTCCTAATCTTACTGCAACTAAGAGGAAAGGGTAACCAAAGTTCCCCCTCAGCCTTGGGCCATTGGTGATACAAAATTCCACCCATGTAGGCACTCTTGGAAAGAAAATTCTTACTCTGAAACTTGGGGAAACCCCAAGAGAATACATGACACGAATTCCTTCCTGCCTAACCATTTTACTCATGAACATATGAAAACTGGTTACACACATTAGAAGGACCTTGATGATCCATGTATCAAAGGGCTAAGGATTTTTTAGAAGTGGTAAGAAGGATTACCACACCTAATGAAAAGATATTTATTTTTCAATATCAGCAGGAACTGAATACTAAGGTGCTTCATTATAGGAAACTGGAACTGAGAGTGGAATAGAAAGCACAGAAACAACTGGTTGAGAAAGAAGCACAAAAGTTACATGTTGGCTCTTCCTCAGTGGCAAGCGAGCATAATGATGACCGTGGAAAGGTTGTCATTAAATACCCTCAGCGACCAGAAACCTCATCCACTTTTGAGGCTTTAATAATATCTGCAGAGATGAAGAAGAATTTGGAGCTGATGAATTCAATGGTAGAGGCACAGGCATCCATTTTTGTACCTCAACCAAAGAGGCAAAAGAGTGAGCAGCCACCACTAAAGGCTGGACCACCAACATCAAGGATTGATGTGCATGAAATTGAAAGTAATCTTGAGGAAGAAACCCTCCCCTCCAGTTATTCATTCCCAATCACAGTTCCCACTATCTTGCCATCCATTGTTTCAGTAACCCATGCAGTTGGGGATCCTTTATAAGGCTTGATTCATGACCATTCTTTTTCAGAAATTCATATTTCCCAAGTTCTTACCTCTAGTATTGGTACATCAATTGTGTCTTTACCTATTCCAATTGCTATTCCTTTTTCAACCTTACCCATTTTTTCAGTAGTATTTGATCTACCTTCTGTTTCCACCCAGTTGACATCTTTACAGTCCCCTTCATCATCTTCACAACCTGGTAGCTCTTCTATCCCTATCACCTCTGCCGAACCCATTAATTTTGTTTCCATTTCCACTCTTTCACCCTCCATTTGTTATGACTCCACACCATCCATTACCATTCCTCAAGTTAGCATGCCAATCCATACCCCTGACACTCCCCTACCTGCCCCTTTAGTCAAAGTCTATGAAGGAGCCATTTCCATAGCTGAGGAAGTGGCAGATTTTGGTGAGGGTGTAGTGTTGTCCCTTCGAGAATACTTTTGGAGCAGTGCGGAAAATACTGTAGTGAAGAAAGGATCCAAAAGATATAGGGAGGGAACATTCAAGCAAGGCTCAGTTCCTAATCATATTACATGGAAGAGAGCATCCATGGATGTTAAGCAGGAGGCCTTGGAGACTGCAGCTGCCATGGGAGCCTTTATAGGGGCCAATTATGACTCAGTTTCCTCACTCAACAAGGAAATTGAGATAAAAGAACAGGAGTTGCAGAGAATTAAACAAGAATAATTCCAGGCAATTGCACGTCATCAGACTGAGATGCAATAATTGAAGGATGGTTATGAAGACCAAATTAAGCAACTCCAAGAAAATAATAATCTTCTCAAGCAAATGCTTGAAAAATCACAATGAATTAATTTTAGGAATGTGGAGAACATCACAACCCTTGAACAACAGTTGAATGCTTTTTAGTTTGTATTTGTTGCTTCCTCGTTTTCCAAGTTGACAGAGGAGGAGTTTAGAGAACCAGATTCCATAATTCAGAATGACCTTCACTAGGTGATGATTGGTTTGTTTGAAGGACTGAATGAGATGCTGGAAACCTATAATGCCTTTGAACGCTAATTTGACCTCCTCTATAATCATAATCAAAGGAGGAAGGAAGCAAATAAATCCCATGACAATCCGGTTGACTAGCAGAGATACATCAAAGACAAACTTGAAGATGTGCCATTCCTTGACAAAATCAAACTGAGAAGGATTAAGATCTCTTTAGAATCATGGGAAAATGCTTGTGAATTAGTAGAGTCCACTATTTAGGATGGACAGGTAGCATGTAAGAAGAGGTGGTTCACCTCAGAAAATTTGCTAAGTTTTATGGACTTACCACTGATGGGCCCGATTGAAGATGCTATGCCTCTGAAGCTCAAGCTGGAACAAATTGAAAGGGATTTTTTGGAAACCAAGGAGCAGATTCAAAAAATTGATCACCTTCATGTGGCTGAGATCAAGGATTGGATCGAGTCACCTTTGGCTTCGCAAATGAGGATCAACCTCTTTCTACTAGAATGGGAAAAGGTTAAGAAAAGGGAGATCGAGTCATTGATCTGCAAGGCTCAACTGCAACTAGAATATGCACAATATAAGGGTGCGGCGGATCTATTAAATGCATTTTCCAAGTGGAAATCTGCCCTTGGAAAATCTTAAAAACAAATATGATGTAATCCCCATATCTTTGGAGGACTTTCTTTCTTTGTAAGACTTTGTAACGATTATTTAAAGAGATGGGATATCTCATAATTGGGAGGACAGAGGTCGCGGGAGTGACCCTAGAGGACTATAGGAGAAAGAATCGCAAAGGACATACCGGAGATACTCTGTAGTTTTTGCAGGATTGTAATTTCTTACGTTTTCATTAAAATTCACATAGTTTCTTTTGCCATCTTTTGGGTATTCATTGAATTTTTTACTGAATTTTGGTTATTCTTTTATTTCCATGAGATCTTGATTACATGTTGTTTTATTATCAAAGCACACTATTTTTACTATTGATTTTTCATTATGAAGTTACTATGTTGTTTATGCATTAAGTAAATTTCTTTATTTAATCCATATGCTATCAGTTGCAACTAATGAACAGTCACCCCTGCACATGCTGATTTTTCAATTAGTATTCCTCTATTAGAACAATTATACACTTAATGTCTTTGGATAAAACGGTTCAATTTTAATTGTTTAAGTTCTATTCGAAGTTGGCAAAGAACAAATTTGATTTATATTTCTATACATTGGATTAACCTTTCGTCATAAATTATAGATCTATTACAAATCATCCATAATTACTATTTTAGTTTACTTAGACAGTTCAATTCACTGTTACCTCAAACCCTTCCACTTCTTCCATTGAGGAAGGACAAATCCATTTGGATCTGACCACCTTGTGCTAGCGGAGGCCTCATATCCGTTGGGGTTAGCTACGCCAAACAGTTCGAGGATAGGACAATTATTGTGTAGGATTGTTTGAATCCTTCTGACTAGGATTTCCCCCCTTGTTGATTTCCTTGTAGTTTTCTAGCAACTACAACCTGAGCCATCAACAGGGCTCCAAGGCACTGGGTGTAAGGGTACTGAGATCATTCATACTTGTGCACTGTAAGTGGGACTTGGTAGCATCAATGACTACATGTGGGGCCACTGCAAGTTCATGTTGGAATTAACGACAATTCATTCAACATCATGTACAACGATCTATAAATTACCATCTTCTTTGGGTTTTGACCATTCATGATTCATGTTGTGGAGTTTAATTGTTTTGAATAATCATTTCAAAAACCAAAGTTTAATACTTTGCAAGAGCATATACACATAAGTGATGTGTTTGAATTAAAATACATTGATATAAGTATGACACTATTACAAGGGAGCATTGTGAACTCAACATTAACTAAATCCTTGATCCCAAGTCTAAGCATGAATATACATTTAGATAGAGGAGAAAAGGCTTGTAATCAATTATGGACATACAATATTTTAATTACGTAAGAAGACCCGTGTTGGTGAAATGGATAGGCCCTCAGCCTATCTTTTATAGATCAATTGGTGTGCATGCTATTGGGGTTCCATGAAAAGCATTGGGAAATAATTAGCATTATTGTTTGTAAGCATAAAGAATCAAATGTGCAAGCGAGATGTTGAGTGTGCCCATAGAGCTAGAAATTGGTGCATAGTCTTTGGAGCTAGGAGCTTTTGGTTTCATTAACACATAATGTTGTATTGGACATGCAGGCTTTAAAACTTGTCGATTGTGGTGTTGTTTGTGCCAACTATTCTTGAGATTTTGGGGCATTTACTCAAACCTCGTATGGATGATGTCTCTTGACATGGATACAAGGGGCATTATCCCTTGAACTCAAATGGGGCATTGCCCCATCACCCTATAAGAAGAATTGAGAGTTGATCTTAGTGTACAAAATTGTGGATAATTTTCTATAATTTGTATTTGGGGTACTTCACTTAATTTCTCCAGCTATTTTACGTTTTTGTGACATTTATCATGCACTCATATTATTGGAAACTTTAGAAAAATATTTTCCATTCTTTCACTATGTGTGAAAAGATAGAAACAAAATGACCACATATTTGGGTACTCACCTATTCTTTGTAATAGGGACTAAATATGGCTTGGCTAGAAGTGGTCAGTGTGGGGGATGTGGGCTTTCTAACATGCATGAGGCTATGTGTTGAATACCCGTGGTTGTTTTGAGATCAACATCCCCCCATGGCATTGAGTCTGTTTAGATTAAATGAAATGGACATGAAAGGCACTTGGTGACTCCCTCTTCATGGTGCAAGTAGGACCTCCCCCCAAAACCCAACAATTATTTGAGATGGGCCATGCTTATTTCAATATGTTGAGTTCGGATAATATCCACATTATACAAACTTATTCAATTTAAAAAAGTGTCATACAAAAAAAAGCTTTTAACCATATAGGCATGCTACATCATTATTTTTAAATGAGAAATAAACAATTCCACACTATTTACTTGTAATCATTAAACATTCTCTATTTAATAGCAATCACTAAACATCTAGCAATGCACACAATCTAGACCTTCATAAATTGTGTGTGAATACCCATGTGGCATTGGGATGGTTAGTATTAAATGCAATTTGCATGAAAGGCACTTGGCAACTCCCTCCTCAAGGAGGACATGCCCCAAAACTAAACAATTATCTTAGGTGGGCTATCATATTTATCTCATTTTCTCCAATCATAATATGCATTGTATAAATTAATTCAATTTAGGAAAGTATCATGCAAAAATAAGCTTTTAACCATATAAACATTATAAATTATTATTATTTTTTAACAATTCCACTTTACTTAATAACAACCACTAAACATCGAATAATGTAACGATAAATACCCACTAAACATGGAATAATGTAATGATAAGTACCATAAACATTGAAATAAATATCATTCCAAAAAAATCTTTTAACCATATACACATTATAAATAATTAAAAATAAAATTATACTTTATTAAATAATAACAATATTTAAACATCAAATAATTTACATTAACCAAAGATTATTATTACTCTTAAAAAAGATTATTATTATGGTTAAACTAAAACATTATTTCCATTATTTGTTATTACAATCTTTAAACTAAAACATTTAAATCCAATCATACTTATTTTAATATATATTACATTTATTATTACATTAACCAAATCTGGCCACGATTTTAAGAAATTCAAACCAACTACAAGTCTTTTATATTCATCATTAATAGAGAATCCATACCTTAATACCAAAAATATCATATCCATTGACATATATATCATACCAAAAGAGCTTTTAACCATATAAATATTATAAATCATTATTTTTTTATATTAATTTGACTTTATTAAATAACAACCACTAAATAAAACAATAAGTATTGAAATATATAATTAAATCTAAAACATTTAAATCCATTCATACTTATTTTAATATATTATTATTGTTACATTACCATATACTTACCATCTTAGAAAATCTATAGCATTTTAAATGTACCATTAATATTAAATGTACTAATAGAGGATCCATACCTTCACTATGTTTCTACAAAGAAAATTTTAATTGAAAGACAATGACAAAGTACATTTTCTATAGTTTCATTGAAACCAATAAGGCATAGTGTCCTTGAAACCAATAGTTCACAGTGTTGTTGTCGCAACATTTAATAACGTGCTACATGTAATATATTTTCATATATACCCATGTAAATTTATGTCAACTATATAAAAAATTGAGATAAAATTATAAGCCCATGTACATATCAATATCAATATAGTGTGAGAGTTTCAGAGAAAAAGTGAAATAAATTATATTGAAATTTAAAAATATCTAAGGTTTCATGTTGATAGTCCACTCATTATCATCTTAATAACAACTTGGGCTAAGCAACAATAAAATAACTAACAAGTCCCCAAAAAAAGGAAAAAAAAAACACCACCTTGTTCGGTTTTGTTTTTACCACTAAGGGAATGTGCTTCCCACTTTAAGGTTTGGGTTATGGTTATGGTTTGGGTTATAGTACCATAAACATTGAAATATATATCATACCAAAAAATTCTTTTAACCATATACACATTATAAATAATTAAAAATAAAATTATGCTTCATTAAATAACAATCTTTAAACATTAAATAATGGAACAATAAATATCATTAAAACTAAAACATTTAAATCCATTCATACTTATTTTAATATATATTACATTGATTATTACATTAACCAAATGTGGCCACCGTCTTAGGAAATTCAAACCAAATACAAGTCTTTTATATTCATCATTAATAGAGTTCCACACCTTCATACCAAAAATATCATATCAATTGACATATATATCATATCAAAGAAACTTTTAACCTCATAAATATTATAAATCATTATTTATTTTTATCAGTTCGACTTTATTAAATAACAATCACTAAATAAAACAATAAATATTAAAATATATATACTTAAATCTAAAACATTTAAATCAATACATACTTATTTTAATATATTACATTTATTATTACATTACCATATACTTACCATCTTAGAAAGGAGCTATCTAACTAGGAGACGATTTTGATTTTCTTGCTAATTTTTAGTGGGAATCCGCCGAAAAATAAGTCACAAAATCTTGTAATTTTTGTTGTTTGTCGGGCCATTTTAAGTACAAAAATGAAATCACTTGACACAAAAACCTCCAAACACCACGTTTTAAAAATTCGGTGAAAATTTATAATAAAAACCAGCCGAAAAAAAAAAACCTTCGAGTAAATCTATAGTATTTTAAATGTACCATTAATATTAAATATAAAATCATAGAGGATCCATACTAAAGGCATAGTGGAGTAGTTGATTAGGATTAATGTTTCACATATACCCATGTGAATTTATGGCAACTATATAAAATAAAAGATTGAGATAAGATTATAAGCCATGTACATATCAATATAGTGTGGAGAGTTTCAAGGAAAGAAGTGAAATAAATTATATTGAAATTTAAAAAAGATCTAAGGTTTCAAGTTATACTCCACTCATTATCATCTTAATAACAACTTGGGCTAAGCAACAACAAAATAACTAATAAGTGCCCAAAAAGGGAAAAACAAGAACACCACCTTGTTTGGTTTTGTTTTTACCACTAAGGGAATGTGCTTGCCACTTTAGGGTTTGGGTTATGGTTTTGAAAATGTCTTGAGCCCTTGATATAATATTAGGGGTAGTTACTTGCTACGTAGAATTAAACAACATATATATATATATTATATGTTTTTAACAACTTGGTAGAAAGCGACAGCAGCGAGGGCCCACGTTCGTACAAAGCTACCTGAGGGGTGAACGTGTTAGCTAGCAAGCCGCAGCATATTAATAAAATTACCTGGAGAAAAGCGCTGGGCGCCTGTGTTCGGCGATTTAATTTCTATTTTATCGAAATCCACGAGATCCTTCCCTAAAATTAAATGCTAATCACAACAAACAATTTTGCTTGCCCTTCAGACATTCCAAAGCATTAATCACCGGATAATTGTTTTAACTGATTTTTTTTTTCATATTTAAATTTAATAGCGAGAGTGTTCGGTGGGGTTTCCGTGGGTTTTAATTTACTAATTAATTCAAATTTATTAATCATTATTATTTGTGAATTAGCGCGTTTAAGATTCTGGCTCGAAGTTTTGGTCATTAGCTTTGCTCGGTT
>LPNX010895470.1:144015-359538 GCA_001517045.1 Pseudotsuga menziesii | reverse complement strand
GGAAAGAGGAAATGAAACTAACATCAGAGAATAATATCTTCGACTTTTCAGACTATTCCTTCATCATTCATATACAAGTTGTGTTAATTCCCGATACATAGATTGATAGAATTGTCACTGCCATCTTTCATATGAAGTTTGAAATATCAAATTGTGATACCTAGAGGGTCTCCTGTAATGTGCATTCCAGTGGAAAAAAATTGGGGAAGTTTCAGGAAAGAGGAAATGAAACTAACATCAGAGAATAATATCTTCGACTTTTCAGACTATTCCTTCATCATTCATATACAAGTTGTGTTAATTCCCGATACATAGATTGATAGAATTGTCACTGCCATCTTTCATATGAAGTTTGAAATATCAAATTGTGATTTAGATTCATATCAAATTAGGAAGATGTGCCATAGTATCATAAATATAATAAAATGATTAATGCCACCATCGTAACTTCGAGAATATGCCAGTCCTTGTGACTAAAGGCATCACTATTTTTAATACTCGACTGTTAACTGTTTTCACTGTTTATGTCTTCTTCAATGGCTTCCAGCAATGGTCTGAAACTGCATGGAAATTTATGAGCTTTCGAGAAATGTCTTCATAGCAGTTTCAAGTATTGGAGGGGTTTCTGTAGTAAAAGGTCTGCCTGTCCTGACTGGAAATGGCTTCCAGAACTGATACCCAAACAAAATAACATTCTATTCATTGTCTAGATTCCAATTCTACTTGGGAACTCTAGCTTTTAGATTCTTTAGTGGTATGGATGTCAGTATGAGATTGCTGTTTGGCATATATCAAAACATAAGTTATTTTATTTAAACTAAAATTTTATAGTAGTTAGGTTGAAGTTTGAAGGGTTTTTTCAGGGTCATATTTTCACTCAGGCAATTATATTTCAAGAGTTGTACCATTTTTTGAATCCTTTGTATACTGCCGTTTCTATTTTTCAGAAACTCATCAAAACCTTTTAAAATATGTTTTATCTGTGTAAGATTCTGACAAGGTGTCTATGCTGATAGAATGTGTCCTGCTGCAGACAAATTCAGCGTGACTGCAAATTCTTGGAAGCTGAGAAAATTATGGACTATAGTCTTTTACTTGGTGTTCACCTACGAGCTCCCCAGTTTCCTGCCAACGTTTCACCAGGGCATTCTTCAAACATGCCTCGTTCAGTTGATGCAACTGTTGAAATGTCGAAGCTTGAAGGTAAGCCTACACTCCAGAAACATGTATACTAGATTCAGTCATTGTCAACTGCACTTATGCTTAATGTTCTCACCACTTGAGTTCCATTTGTCTATTTTTTTTTGCACTTGATGTGTCACACACCAAACTCTGGTGTTTTTGTTCCATAACCCTGAATTTCATGATTTTGAATTTCCTTTAGTTGCAAATTATTGTATCAGATTAGATGAAAAATTCGTAGCTCTACTTTAGAAGGAAATGCTCTAATGAGATTGATGCCAATTGGGATAGAAATACAAAAGCATTTGTCACTGAAACTCCATTTTTATATTTGCTTTTACAATGGGTCCTAGTGATGAAAATACACATTTTTCTTATATATTGAATTTGAAGTAGTAATGAATTTTCATTTGATTCACTTGAAACTATGTTGTGCAAATGTCTCCTCATTGCATGACAATGATACAAAAGTTTCCTAATTCTCCTAATTGTTCCGACTTTTCCAAGGTATTCAGGTTGTGTGCAATTTTGTGAGTTTTCTTGACTTTTCAGGTCCAAGTTTATGGTTGTTGAGTTTTCTTGACTTTTCAGGTCCAAGTTTATGGTTGTTGAGTTTTCCTTAGTTCTGCTGATTTATGTTTTTTTTTCCAGTGAATGAGTTTTTGTCATGCTTCTGTTACTTTCTAGCTTCTATTTCAATAAAGGATTCCTAAGGTCTCAACAAAACTAGACCTGAATTTCTTTTTATTGTTTTGATATGTTTGTAGTTTCAGAGCAGTTTCAATCATTTATTTCTTGAGATGCCCAAAACTGATTTGGAAGCTAAGATAATTTTATGATATCTGACTAGTGACCACAAAAAGTAGGTCAGTGGGACTAAAGAAAGAAGTACATCAGAGTAGATACAAAATGGGAGTGCAAAAGCCAGCTCCTATAGCAATGCTATTAAAAGCAGATAAATATCTAAGTAGCTAGCTAAAAGAAGAGGTACAAGATACTTGAAACATGTTTAAAAACCCTAAGCAATGCACAGCACAAAAGAGAGGAAGTTCAGGCATGCTGGAGCAAGATGCTGAAACTGAGTGATGGGACATAGAAGCAAGCTCCTCAGCAGAGTCAACAATCATTGCGAAGGGGTTGATGCAGGGTTAGATGGTGCCATCTGGAGGGTGTCTGAGTTTGAGGGGCCCTGGCTGCAAGATTCTGGGAGGAGCACTAGAGTGAGAGGTACATCTCTGCTACCATCAAGGCTGTGAGGAAGGCTTTCAGCATATCTAAATATGGTTCTTTTGTTAGAAGTCTTTATTGAGATAATTGCTGGAAAGTTTATTCTGCACCAAATTGCAGGTCACTAGATAACATGTCTTGAGGTCTGTGTGCACATTTGTTTTAGACAAGATGCTTCTTATCAGGATGCAGCAACCATGGCATTCCCCAATCTGGGTATATTACAATGAAGTCTAGCCATGGGTGGGGTAATATTACACTGAAATGCAGTCAAGGAACCTAAAAATTTGTTGGTGGAGTGCATCTACCTTTTAAAATTCCCTAGGACTTGCACCTAATCCATTTGAAATGGCCCACTTACATGGTTTTCCCAAGAGGAGTGAAACTTGTCTCTAGGGAATTTGAACCTTGGCTGGGGTAGTATCATTGTTCCAACTTAACCATTGATTCAAAACTCTTTTGACCTATATATGGATTTTATTCATTATCATTTTCATCATGTCTATTTAGATGTTCTCCAACTGCACAGAAGCTTTTCATTATAAATTTCATTATTGTTGACAGCTTTACTTTCCTTGACAACATTACTTCCTTGACGTCTTTTAAGTTTGTTTTGCCCCCAATATTACTTCCTCTCGATGCTTGTGAATTCAACTGTGCATGGGATTCCAGAACAAGTGAACAAGCTGTGTCAAGAAGTTTAATGGCCACTTAATTGCATTGATTCTAGGATAGTTGAACCACTTGCTTTCCACTCTCCAGAACAATGGGTAGTTGTATCCCCAATACACTGTAGCTTTTTTAAATACACGTGTTACATTGTATATGCCTAATAAATTGGCCCTTGAATATCTCAAGGCCTTGCACATTACAATGATCTTTAATGAAGCTATAAACAATAAGCCATCTAGTCTAACCCAGGAAAGTTCCAAGGTTGCTGCTCTGAGCCTTAGTATTTTTGAACTGCTCCCATTTATGGCTGCAATATAAAATTTAGGAGTGCTATATGCTAAGGTTTTTAATCACCTTTTGTGGGATGCTTTAATTAAGAATAAAAGCACTGAAATAATCTTATGGTCACATGGAAAACCAAGACTTCAATGGTGAAACTTGTTCGAAAACTCAACATTTAAATGCTACTGAAAATGTATCTGTTAAAGAATAGCGATTCCATTATCTTACTATCAAACAATCATGCACAGGAGCTTTAGGCAATGCTTTTGCATTCTAATAAAGTCTATTTGCCTTACTGTTAATCTAATTTTTGACCTTTCTAGTCTTTCGCTGTTTATAGTGCTTTGCTTACATTTCTTTTGCTAAGAAATTAGTCTTATTTTGCTTTTAGTGCAACACTTGTAACTTGGGCATAATATGAATTTTCTCAAGGGGGATAATGCTTGGGATGGAGAGAGAGACATATCTTACATATCTTACTGTAAATTCTCCTAGATCCTTTCTGGTTCATGTAGGGTTTCTTGTAGATCCTTCTCAACAGAGTTGATCTTGGAGGGCAGCAAGAAGTTTTGCCAATGGGAACTTGGATATTTTAATGGCAAGAGACCATCTCTATTAAATCTGGTCTCATGGGTGGGGACATCCTGGTCAAATCTTGCTAAAAATAAGGCTCACTGTACACATCTCTCCTGCATTGAGGTTATTATCACCCTTTACTGGTTGAGTCCTTGTGTGATGAAAAGTTGTTTGAAATGGTGAGCCATGGATCTTTAATGGGGGTCTAGATTAGGCCTTCCCTGGAGTGAGAATTTTGATTCCAGCACCGATTGGAAGAATTTCATTTGGGGAAATTTCATTTAAGCGATCCCGAAAGGAGGCATTAGATGGAGGCCTTTCATTCATAACAGTTTATAGATTTATCATGTTGATGACCAATCTATTACAATGCCTCCTCATACCTTCCAGACTCATACCAACCTATTATTTCAGAGTTGTTTTAAGTTTTTACGAGAATTATAGGCCGAAAATAGCACTCTTCTGTCTAACAGTTGATTTTTTGTCACTTCTTTTCCTTGATCTCTATGGTAGATCATAGATGACCATAAGTGCCATGCAGAGCCTTAGTGGACATTGACTTCTAGATCGGTAGTATCTGGTACTTTACACATGCATCTATAACAGACTTGTCCCCACTAGGTTCTGGAGGGGGCTTTGCACACAACACAGTCTAGTTGCTTGCCCTTTTTCCTTCTTGAATGGCTAAAAGCTTCCTCACCAGGTTCTTCTCAATGACCTAATAAGTGTTAGGGTAGCTGCGGTAGATGAGCATCTCTCCCTAGATTACAAATCCTGGCCCTCAGTCCAGGTTCTCACCGCAGGATATTACAAGGGAGTGTATTGAATCCTTTCTCATGATTGATGATCCTGTTGAGGCATTGTTTTTGTTTGTTCTCCCTTCATTCTGTGTCTAGCTTTGAGGTGCCTCAAAAAGCTCCCTCATCCTGTTTGTTATTCGTCTATTATGTTTGACATGGGCATTCTATCTTTATTATTTGTGGTTACTTTTGCTGATCTCTTTAGATATTTAATAGATTTAGTGATAGGTGTTGCTTTTGCACTTCCACCATTCACTTATACTAGATTGTATTTTGGAGTCGTATTGACCTACTATTGTGATCTTTTGATGGATATTTAATAACGTTATCTTATCTCAACAGTGGAAAAAATATTTCAAAAAGAGAATATAGGTGTACTGGAATTAATCAGTGGAGTATGAGGATTAGGTTTGTTTCGGCAATCAATAACTAACTATTTGCGTCTATTAGGATGGCTTCCTGGAACGACTGAAGATTTGCTTTCACTACGAGGCATCAAATATTTCTAATTGAAAAGAGATTCATGTTTGTAGCACTAATAGTAATTATAGAATTATGTATTTTGTTTCCGAGGAACAAAGTCTAATTTGGTCATCCCGAAGGCTATTAACTGTTTGAAGGCCTATTATCATTACATCAACCTTCAGCTTTGCGGCTTGTAAACCTGTGGGGACTCAAATCTGTGACCTTCCCATTGGCAACATCCTTTTGGTGGAAGATCCCAACTGATATAATCTATAACGGAATATAGTATATAAATTTAAAATAAAGGAATTAAACACACAAACAGCTGTGCCCTTTTTTATATATACACAATAGTATATTTCTTGGTCTTTTCTTCCTAAAATGTTCTGTATCCATGATATTTGCTTTGCTAAAGCCAAAGTTGCTATTAGATTTGTTTCTTTGTTGTTTGCTATTTCTTATTATTTACATCTCTATATGAATTCATTATGATAAAGAGAGCTTACACTTTACTACAAATGACTAGCAGAAGATGGCTGCAATTTTACAAGACGCACGGCTTCAGTTCCAGGCAAATCTCAGCATAGTGGTCGTGTTTCAGTGCCTAATGCTCACATTGATCAAGCGGACCTGGTTCTTCCAGGAATGGGCAGGTATATAATAGTTGATCGGTATTTCTTATTAAAGTACTCACAAGGATTCCAGCCTACTCAACTTGTCTCAAACCGATAATCATACGTCTATTCAGCGTAAATGTTAACATGGACATATAACTATATTTTTCTCTTATTACAGGCTGGGGATTCGGCTAGGTGTGAACATGCCTGCCAGGGCCAATCGCAGGCCACCAAGAAGTGAACGCGATTCTCATCCCGAGGGAGAGTTGTTTCGTGAGGATTATGACGTAGTGTTATACTTCGGAATTATTGATATTCTTCAAGATTATGATATCACCAAGAAACTTGAGCATGCGTACAAGTCTTTGCAATTTGATTCTCTATCAATTTCAGCAGTAGATCCAAAACTGTACTCCAAGCGATTTCAAGAGTTTATTTGCAGAATCTTTCCTGGTAACTCGTAGCAGTTGCATGGTTGTTATTTAATGGGAAATCGTCGCCTATTCAAACCCACAGAGGGACTAGACTTGATGCTCACCAAAAAAGAAGATTTTATGGGATACAAGTCTCTAGTTGTTGTTCCTATGTAGAGGCATGATGTTCTCTTTTTCATCCGAATGCATGGGAAAACTGCATGCCTCGAGAACCAAGAAGGAGCGATAAACAAATGATAATTGATCAGCTAATTTTTGGGAGGTCCAAGTAACGTGCTTTGCACTTTTAAGGCTGGAGGTTTACAGGCAATACTACAATGACATTTTCTCGATGTCTTATCAATTTGGTGTGGCTGTGGCCAATCATTCCTTTTTGAGGCTAACTTAACCTGCTGGCATTTATTTGCTAGCATGGCATGTTTGAATGGGTTAGAATTTTCCCTCAAGGGAAATTATTCGGATTTGAATTTTTTTCTCCCTCCAATTGTCTGTGGGGTGTTAATAGACAACCTACTGGCTTTATGGGGGAAGCTTTCAGAATAAATGGACAGTGTATGGTTGATGCTCAGACAATCGGCTTTCAGGATAAATGTACATTATAGTTGATGGAAGACAATCGGCTTTCTGGCTGAACTTAGAAAACATGTAAAGTGTTTACACTGGCAAGATGTACTGCTTGGCCTTAGATATGGTTTTTGCAGTATCTGGGTGTTTTCTTGCAGCAGCTATACTCATGTTGCAGGGTTCTTAGAGAGGAAAATGACAGCGGCCTGTGTATGGTTTTTGCAGTATCTGGGTTTTTTTCTTGCAGCAGCTATACTCCTCGTGTTGCAGGGTTCTTAGAGAGGAAAATGACAGCGGCCCGTGTATTATGTAGAAGAGATTGCCTGTATTAGTGGTAAGGCAGGGGTCTCTTTGAGTTTCTACAGGGTAAGGTTTTGTATTTTATACGGCTTATATTGTACATTTCTGTCATTCTGATATAGAAAATTGATATTGAACTGGTACTTACTGTCATGTAGACCAGTATATTTGAAACTCAATTATTGTACCAGTCATTGATTGTTCTAGACAGTCATGAATACCATCGGTCCATCTCCCTACTTCAAATACGGAAACTTGCACACGGCTCGTTGAACCCTTTGCTTAATTATAAATTAACGTTAAATTTTGTAGCTCATTACATTAAATAATTCCCTTGAATCCTGTCTCCTGTACAGGTGATTGACGGTACGAAAATAATAACTTGACAATTGACAACACAGAAATGATTTAACCCTTACCTGGACATTTTTAATTTCAACAAATTCTCTATGATTTTGATGCCCCCTAAGGAACGACAAATATAAAATTGCAAGGACTGAATTCGTTGCAATAGTATAGGCTGGAGATGTTCTTTAATAATGCAGACATGTGCAAATGTTATATTATAGTACAATGTGACTAAGTTGACAACAAGATGCCATTAGTCGAGTGAAGAACTTTTTAAAAATGAACTCTTTTAAAAATTAAATATTAAACGGAGTTCATGACACGAGACATAGTTACACATTAAAATATCATTTTATTCTAATAGTCCTGTATTTTACAAGGTGGTTGTGATAACTGGGTTAGGTTTTATCTTCCATCATTAAATCTTTAGTAATGATATTAATTAATTATACACAACAATTGGCTTGGTCAGCTGGGGGTTTCAGAGGGCTAGCTGGGTTCGGATGGGGCCCCAAAGGGCTTGCTTATGAGCTTGCTGGTCTGGTGGGGATAAAAAGGGCCAGGGTTTAGCTTTCAAACTGACTGTTTCATTATTTATACTTTTGCTTGTTGGGATGGTAGTGCAAATTCAACTGCTTATCAATCTCATTTCATGCTTGGATTGATTTAGAATCTTTAGTAATGATATTACTTAATTACACACCAATTTATAACTAACGCAGAAATTGATTGGCACATTTCATTTAAATTTTTAGGTAATTGATAAACAATTATATTTTAAAGTAATTACATAAAGTTATATAATTTTATTTTAATTTCAATTTTTTTATTATCAAATTAATACATATTTGTATTTTAAAATAATTATATAGAGTTATAAAATGTTTTAATTTTTAGGTTCAAATGTTTTTTTATAAAATTATAAAATATTTGTCTTTTAAACTAATTATATAAAGTTATAAAATGTTTTAATTTTTAAGGTCATCGATAAAAGAAAAAATTATATTTTAAAGTAATTAAACAAAGTTATATAATGTTTTAATTTTTAAGGTCATCGATAAAAAATTTATATTTTAAAGTAATTAAACAAAGTTATATAATGTTTTAATTTTTAAGGCCTTTGATAAAAAAATTATTTTAAAGTAATTATACAAAGTTATATAATGTTTATTTTTAAATTTCAAATATTTTGTTTAAAATTATAAAATATTTATATTTGTATTTTAAAATAATCAATATTTCAAATATTTTGTTTAAAATTATAAAATATTTATATTTGTATCTTAAAATAATCAATAAAGATTAAATGTATAAAATTTCATTTTACAATTTAAAATTTTTACAAAGCCTGTGATTCATTCTTACGGTTTAATTTTGCTTTTATAATTTTAAAATTGTAATATTATGCTTTTATAATTTTAAAATTGTAATATTAAAAAATACGATAATTTTCATGTTTTTAATTTTTATTTAAATGACTGTTTATACAAACAAGAATGAGATTCAAAAGTTCAAAATGTCACCATATAATTCAAATAAATAAAGCTGTAAATGATTTACTTTTTGTTAACTTTAAAATTGACTACAGTTATTAACTAGTTGGCTGGTTTAGAGCCTTGCATATTGTTTGCCTGAAAATAAAGATTAAAAACATAAGAGTTTTTAACCATATGGCAATTTTTCTTAACAACTGAAAATTATAAAAAGGAGGTTTGTGTTATTGGTCTATTCTGTATGTTGTTTAACCGTGCCATCTTCTATGGCCATTGCTTGAACCAGCCTTAACAATCCAACAGAGTTAGTGCTTTAATCATATCCTTCTCTTGGCCTTTTTAACTATATTGGTTGCTTCTCCAATTTCTAACATTACAAGCTCTCCTTTGTGCTTTCATGTTTATCATTTGCTTTTTAACTTGTCATTGTGACATTCACATCTTCGAATTGAATAACAAATATACCTCTTAAACCTAATTGAAAAAGTTAAGTACTTTAATAGCAGAACAAAAAAATTATAACAAAACTAACATAATAAAGCAAGATTTGTATTAAGAATGACATAATTATCGCGCTCAACCAAACATTGGGGGAAACCACATATTTGTTGTGGATAAGCGCGAGCCTGACCTTGATGGACCCAACCAAAATCAAACCCACAACTTCATGGCAAAGGGTCGGCTTTGGTTGGGGGGATTTGACTGATTCGGCTACTTGTTAGGGCTTATGTTTGCTTCTACTTATATAATTTCTAGTTTATAAACTTTTTAGTAGGTGGAAGTTGGAACATTTAGTAATTTCTCTTACAAATATTCTGCACTTTTTGTAAGGCACGAGAAAGGTAATTATATTTTCAAAAAGAGATTACAGTTGTCAGGGTCATTGGTCTACTAGAAGGAAGGCTAGACCAGTCACCTTCAAAATTCAAGCATTAACATCCAATTCTAACTGATAGTTCCAGTCATAGTTCTTAATGCTCGATAGGCTGGGATTTTTAAACAAAACCAAAAGTCTAATGTGTTCATGCCATCAACAGATTGACTATTTTAATATTTGGGATATTTAAGGATGCAACGAAGAGAAGATTTGTGTGTCATCCGAAATAATAATAATTACGACTATCTTGGATTTTTGCTTCCATTGCGTTTGTGTCAACCTTGCTTGTTTTCTTTGTAGTCGGGCACCTATGGTAGATGTGCCCAACATTGGAGGGAGGCATTATGCGCTGTAAGACTTTGCCTTTGAGCTCACGAGCTAAGGCATTGAGCTTGACATTAGATTCTTGTCGGTTTTGGAGAATTTGTTGAGCTCAAATTTATAGATGCCCCACTGTGGTAGAGAGGCTTAAAACGTCATTGTCCTCTGCGAGCAATCCTTGGGCATTGTTAGTTATAGCACATCCCAAAACATTTTGGCTTGTCAGAGCAGGGCCAAAACTCTTATTTCTCTAGTGTGGGTGTTTCGGGTTTGTTGGTGAAAACTCAAACCTTCGTTCAATTCTGTCCTCCATCCTTTGAATGTGCATCGTCATTGTTAGTTTGACGATGCCATAAAACCCAACCTTATCCTAACTTTGTTCCTCGAGAACTCTAGGCATGTGAGTCTGCTTAGGGTTGTTAGAATTTTTGCGTGTCATTTGTTTGATGCAGGCCATACTGGCCAAGCAAATGGAGCCCTGTTGATGATACCACTTACATAATTTGAACACAGAGAAGAGCATGGTAGGACAACACTGATACTAGGTAGTCTCCCATGCCTTTCTATTCCTTTTTGATTTGGGTCTCCTATCGAGGGCTAGGACGCCAAATCATTTCATAATTGCTTCCCAAAGATGGGATCTGAACCATGGTACGTTGTGGGAGGTGGAGAGCCAAGCTCTCATGTTTGGAGGAGGAGCCATTCGAGGTGAAGTATGGATACAATACAACCGACGAGAGGACGAATGAATGCCATGGATCAGGATGGTTGAATCATTATGATGTTGCGCAACATGATCTATCTGCTATGGTGGGATAGCATACTTCTAGATGTATGCTCATGGAGGCATCAAGGGGAGCTTCTCACGAGGGTGGGACATTCGTTGTGGGGGACAAATATTTTACACATCATATATACTTCATAGGCCATATTTAATATAGATGGTCTCAATAAGTAGCATCCTATTTATCTATTTAAGGGGGTTAGGGTAGGACTCTAACGTGTTTTTATTTTATTTTAACACAACAATGTTTTCAACGTTGGAGATATGGAATTCTTTTAGGTATTTATGTGGGTTCTTGTGTAGTATCCTTAGGTTGGGTATTTTTGCACTGAATCAAACCTCTTGTAAGGCACGTTGGAGGAGATGACATTTCCATTTATCGATGACAGTCTTGCGTTGCAACCAAATGGAACTTTCTTCATCCAGTTCTTGAAGGCTAGTTTGAATATGACAATGAGAATCAACCACTTTATTCAAGCACAATACATGAAATATGTGATGATTCTTAGAGTGGCTAGAGAAATCCACTTTGTAAGACAAGATACCAACATGATTGAGGACCTTATAGGGCTCATAGAACTTGGGAGAAAACAATTGCTAGTGGTATGGTTATTGAGATGTAGATGGAGAAATACCTGATTCCCTTCCTCAAAATAATGTTTTGAACACGTTGATCGATCTATTGCTTCATCCTATTCTAAGCCATGACTATATTAGCCTTGAGAGTGCGGAGAATGTCAACAAGCTATGTTTTTTTTTTCCAAATTCATGTACATAAGAGATCTTTGGTGAGTAGTGTTAGAACAGTGATCCAATCCTTAGTACCTTGGTTTATACCTTAGTCAATTTCATTTGCTTCTTAGCATTAAATTGCTATGGTTTAGACTTAGGGAATTTGATCTAGAAGGTGAAACTGGTTATTTTCGAACTTTCACACATGCACCAGCGCTATAGTTGGTCAACCCAACACATGGACGCCCTCATTTAATGCCTTGGAGCACTACATCTTTGATTTGGGTGATCTTGGTTTGACTGGGGGTGCTAATAATGTGTTTTTGTCATTTTGGCTCTCCTAGGAGCATTTATTGTCACATTGATTCTCCCACACACCTCTATTTGTTCACCCATGCATGCCTACGAATCATTTATTGCCACAACACACTTCAACAACATTCAAACGGCGTTTCATGATTGTTTGCGCTGAGTTGGAGCTTGTTTGGTCCACCTAGGGGGGATTGAGGTCAATTTTGGCCATGTCACATGTACACTCATATTTGGCTTCCTAAGCCTCACGAATTGATCCAGATGTAATATATACTTGTTCTTAACACATTTAGATGTTAGACAGTTCAGTAATATCCACTTTGTGTTCACATGTGTGTGTAAAATTTGTTCCTCTTTCAAGCTTTTTTGGTGGGTTTTGCAACTAATTCGAATTGTGAGAGTATCTTGCACTCCTAGATCCTGTTGTAGATAAAATTATCACATGGTATCAGAGCTGATTGCAGTTGCAGATCAATATTGAGTGTTTGAGCTGCATTTTGAGAGATTTTTCGATTAAATTTGAGTGTTTTTGTAGGTACTCTTAGCAAAATCTCACCACTAGCGCAAGCAGAGATGGAGCCAAACCACATATTGCTCACTCCATTCAATTACTTCGAATGGAAGGCCGAGATGGTCATCCAACTGATATCTAAGGGTCTCTACAAGGTCACCATGGGTATAGAAGTGGAGCCAAACTTTGCAGTAGAGAAGTCTAAATACTTCAATAGACTTGATGAGGCATTTGGATTGTTGTGTCTAAGCATTTCAAAAGATATCCTATTTCACGTTGACAATTTGACAACCCCAAATGATGTCTAGCAGAAGCTCGGATCACTCTTTGGGAAAACTGATGAATTGAGGGGACATCAGCTTGAAAACGAGCTCATCACCCTGAGCCCAACGCATTTTGACACCATCCAGGAGTTCATCACCAAAGTTAAATATATGGTAATTCAACTCAAGCAGTGTGGAATTGAGAAGAAAGAAGAACAACTAATACTGTCAATCCTTTTGACGCTGGGGCCAGAATATTCAGTGTTTGTTAGCACATTCCTTTTTGGCAAGCTAACCATTCGAAATTGGCAAATGCCAACACTAGCCAGCTTCATGGAGTCCTTGACCCATGAGCAGGACAAGCCAGTTCAGATGGGCACCATCAAAGCAAGCAAGGATCAAGCCTTGGCTGCTTGTGTTTCGAATGCCTCCAAAGGTAAGCAGAAGGCAAATAATTCGAAACAGTTAGAGAAGAAGAAAGCAGTGAGACCCAAGAATCCTGAAGGGGGTTCGAATCCTTCGAAGGATAACGACAAGAAGGGAAAGGAGAAAACCAAATGCACCTATTTTCACAAGGGATGGCATCTAAATATCTCGGAGCATGAAGAAGACCATTGACATGATGGCGCAGTTGCTGGAGAAAAACAACATCCCTGTCCTAGATGGCGCAAGGAAGAAAGATGGCAGCTTAGGTTTTGACAACAAGGAGAAATTCCATGCCTTGGTAGTAGGTTCTTTTGATCCCTCCACCTTCATTATTGATTTGGGAGCATCCAAGCATATGGCCTTTGTTAGATAACTCTTCTCTTCCATGCATTCGAATAGTGGCTCAACTGTTCGAATGGGAGATGACTATGAGATCCAGACCAAGGGAATTGGCAGGATCGACCTTGACAATGGATATTTTAATGATGTCCTCTATGTACCAGAATTTGTAGCAAATTTGTTGTCAGTATACCAAATGACACATACAGGTGCATCCAAGAGAGTAACATTTACTCCATATTTGGTAGAGATAGTAGAAATATTCTCCAACCAAGTTGTGGCATTTGGGTATGCAGATTACCGTAGCTAGAATGTATAAATTCTCAAAATTTCTTCCTAATTCTAGAGGGAAAGCGCTCATATCTCATGCCAAAGAGACTTCCAAGCTATGACATGAGAGATTTGGACACATGAACTACAAATACCTTCAAGCATTGAACAAGGATGATATGGTGGAAGGGCTTCCTCAAATCCGAAATCCTCCAATGGTGCATGTATTGTTTGTGTAGTGGGCAAGCATCCAAAGCGCAACTATGAGAAGGGGAAGGCAAGGAGAGCTATACAAACACTTGGATTGGTGCAGTCAGACCTCATTGGTCCTCTTCCCACTCCCTCTTATGGAGGATCAAGGTATTAGGGAGAGGTTTTGATGCTTTTGAGACAACCCGAATTATACTCCTGACTAGACCACCTTATTCAACATCATGCTCATTTGTTTATATGCGAGTTTTTGTGATATAATGCGTAGATATGCCCTCCTCACTTTCATAGATGATTACTTGAGGTTCTGTTGGGTGTACTTCCTTAAGTTAAAATCTGAAGTCTTTGAGACATTGAAGATTTCCTAAAGCCATATTGGAGAACCAAAGTGGGAATATGATTAAAATACTTAGGACTGATAATGGTAAAGAATATTTTAATAAAAATTTGTAGCACTTATGTGAGGAATGTGACATCCAAATGCAACATTCGGTCCCCTACACACCTCACCAAAATGGTGTGGCAAAGAGGAAAAATAGGTCTCTCAAGAAGATGGCCATATGCATGATTGAGGCAAAGGATTTAAGTCCTAAGCTATGGGTTGAAGCCATCAATTGTGCTGCATATATTTAGAACAGGGATTTACACAAATCAGTGAAAGAGGAAACACCCTACGCGACTTGGTTTGGTCACAAACCAAATGTATCACATTTCAGGATTTTTGGCTTAAGGGCATGGGCTCACATTTCATCAGAAAAGAGGAAGGAGTTTCAACCACAGAGTAAACAATGTATTATGGTTGGTTATGGTGAATAAACAAAGGGTTATAAACTCTTTTGATACATCCACACACAAAAATTTCATTGAGAGGAGTGTGCAATTTGTAGAGGAGATCATACCAGATTTTGAGCTAGCATTGGGGGATTGCTCTTCTCCCAACACCATGATGATGTAAGTGATGATTCAAACTCTGTTTTTTCTTATAATTTTGATAATGACATGGTTGAAGATGACATTTCTTTACATGACTCACCTTCAAGGCCCAAATGGGCCAAGAAAACCATACAGGCTGCTGGGGATCTAGCAGGTAATCCTCTAGATCCTAGGAAAGCAAGATCCCAATTTCACAATGCTTCTTATGCAAGTGAAGTTTCTCTTGCTTAGAAATGTTATATAATGATTGGACATGATCCATATTCATATCAAAAAGCTTGTCATGATCCAAGGTGGAAATCAGCCATGCAAGATGAATTCAATTCTCTCAAGGAGAATGAGACATGGGAATTGGTTCCCTTTCCTCCCAAGAGGAAACTTGTGCAATGCAAGTGGGTCTTTTGAACCAAAATTGCTGTAGATGGTTTTGATATTAAGTACAAGGCCATATTAGTTGCTAAAGTATTTTATTAAATCCAAGTAGTGGATTACACCGAGACCTTTGCACCGGTTGCAAAAATGGATTCAATCAGGCTAGTTCTAGCCATTGCTGCTAGTAAATGTTGGGAGGTTCACCACATGGATGTGAAGAGTGAATTCCTCCATGGTGAACTAAATGAAGAGATATACATGCATACACTTGAAGGTTTCCAATAGGATCCTTCCCTTGTTTGTAGGTTGAAGAAGTCACTCTATGGGCTCAAGCAAGCCCCAAGGGATTAGTATGCTAAAATGGATAGTTTTTCATTCTCAATTGGTTTCATTCGATGAAAGTCTGATCCAAATGTGTATTTATAGAAAAATGATGATGTATTGCAGGTTATTTTAGTGTATGTGGATGACCTCTTAATTACATGGAGATGCACTAAACAAATTGGATCAATTAAGGCATCTCTACACAGTGAGTTTGCAATGACTGATCCAGGATTTCTAAAACAATTTCTAGGATTGGAAATTGAGAAATATGAAAGAGGCATCATGCTAAGCCAACATAAGCATGCTTCAGACTTTCTAATAAAGTTTAAAATGACTAATTGTAAGGCAGCCAAGTGCCCATTTCTTTCTGGCATAAAACTAGGTGAATTTGGTGATTCTCCTTTGGTAGATTGCTCAATGTACATGCAACTAGTTGGTAGTTTGTTGTACCTTACACATAGCAGACCTGATTTAGCTTATGCTGTTAGTGTTGTAGCAAGGTATATGCAGTAGCCACATGAGGTCCATTGGAAGACAACCAAAAATATCCTTCAGTATGTTTCAGGGAACTAAGGGTTTCGAGGTACACTATGCAGTTAGTTCTTCACTAGAACTAGTAGGGTTTTCTGATCCAGATTTGGACGGAGATCCCAATGATAGAAAGTCCACTTCAGGATTTGTTTTTATGCTTGCTTATGGTCCCATTTTTTGGTCAAGTAATAAATATCACACAATTTCTCTTTCTTCAGCTGAGGCCGAATACATGGGAGCAGTGAATGAAGCTACACAATGTGTGTGGTTGCAAGGTATTCTTCGGGAGCTTGATGTTGCATTTGATTCACCCACTATCATTTGGTGTGACAATAAAAGTGCCATCAAGATATATATATAGATCCAATACAGAGGCAGAGGACCAAGAACTTAGAGATCCATATGCACTACATTCGTGGCTTAGTGCATGACAAGGTGATTTCCTTGCAGTATTGCCCATCCACCGAGCAAACTGATGACATATTCACCAAGAGTTTTACTGAGAAGACCTTCACTTACTTGAGATAATTGATTGGAGTGAGTGATGGATGGTGATGGCTACCATTCACTTACATGTTTTCATCCCCATGTCCATTTTTGAGGGGAGGTTTTGTTCCCATGAGGTTTTCTTCATTTTTCATGGACAAATAAATTTTTGTTTGTAATGAGGTGACTTGAGCCTTTGTTTCCAAGACCTCCAATAATATTTTGATGAGTTGTACTAAATCATGGTTAACGGGGGGGTGTTAGAACAATAATCCAATCCTTAGTACCTTGGTTTATACCTTAGTCAATTTCATTTGCTTCTTAGCATTAAATTGCTATGGTATAGACTTAGGGAATTTGATCTAGGAGGTGAAACCGATTATTTTCAGACCTTTCACACACGTACTAGCGCTATAGTTGGTCAACCCAGCACATGGGAACCCTCATTTAATGCCTTGGAGTGCTACATCCTTGATTTGGGTGATCTGGGTTTGACTAGGGGTGCTAATGATGTATTTTTGTCATTTTGGCTCTCATAGGAGCACTTATTGTCACATTGAGCCTCCCACACACATCTATTTGCTCACCCACAAATGCTTGAGACACATTTATTTCCCCAACATGCTTCAACAACATTCACATGAGGTTTTGTGACTGTTTTTCCTGAGGTGGATCTTGTTTGGTCCACTTAGGGGGGATTGAGGTCAATTTTGGCCATGTCACATTTACACTCAGATTTGAATTCCTAAGCCTCAAAAATTGATCCAGATGTAGTATATACCTGTTCTTAACACATTCCGATGTTAGAAAGTTCAGTAATATCCACTTTGTGTTCACATGTGTGTGTAAAATTTGTTCCTCTTTCAAGCCTTTTTGTTGGTTTTTGCAACTAATTCAAATCGTGGGAGTCCCTTGCGCTCCTAGATCCTGTTGTAGATCAAATTCTCACAAGTAGGTGCATTGGGGGGATTTTGGCCATAGACAACTTCAAAGGGAATCGTTTGAGTGTATTATACCACTATTCAATTTAAAGGATAACATTGAACCTATTGGGATTAGTTGATAGTTTGAGTTTGAGCATTACTTTGTGAGTGATATGCAATGCTAAGCTTGAGTTGAGTTCCCTAGAGTTGAAGCTATTAACACAATATCAAAAACAAGAAAATAACAATAACAATAGAACATGATATTTATATGGGAGCTTTGCTATGAGTAGGTAAAACCATAGGGAAATGGTAATATGAAATGTTATTATTACTTGAAAAATATTTTTACAACTTTTTCTTGTACAAAAATGTTGGGTCATTTATGTTTTATATAATATAGAAGGTTCCATAAAGGAATTGTAATACATTGGATATTGACTTCACCTCTTAACGAAAGCAACCCTTGTCAGAGATTGCTTGTGAAAGTGGGGTCTCTATCCACAACAATAGGATATGACATATTACGAAATTTGAAGATATTAATCATGGAGACTTGAGTCACCACAAAGGCCTTGAAAGGGTGTTGTAAGGCGCAAAAATGTGCATATTCGGAAATATTTTCAACCAAAACCAAGATTACAGAGTTATTATCATATTTTGGTAACCCCACAATGAAATCCATAAAAATACCAGTCCATACCGTAGGTGGAATTGGAAGTGGTTGAATTTCACCTATAGGTTTCATTGTCTCACTTTTATGTCGTTGGCAAGTGTCATAGTCTACTACAAATGTGCAGATGCTTTCCCCCAAAAAATGTTTGTTTGATCATTTCATATGTTTTATGAAATCCTAAATGACCAATTGTGGGGGATAAATGTATCTCAAATAACATCTATGCTCAAGCAAATATATACGTTTTTTATATTGAATCTCATTATTGTGCCAAGTTTTTCCTAGATATGTGTGCAATTCCTGTTAAAGTTGGATCATGATATCAAGCGTGGGATTTATGAAACATTTATGATAGGCATCATTCAACCAATTCTCTAGGATGAAGGATAAAAAAGAGGGAACATTCCCATTCATACTTTCATGAGAGTGTTTGCTACTGCATTTTCCTTACCTTTCTGGTAAATTATCTCAGTCATATTCCAATGTTGTGGTGACCCATTATTGTTGCTTAGAGGAGGAAGTTATTTGTTTTAGAAAGTATTTTAGGTTGCGATGATTGGTTTTGTTTTAGAAATGTTTTCCCAAGGAGGTATGGACGCCAAATGCTCGAAAATATGCAACATTTCTCATTTCTTTTTCATAAGTTGATTTTTCCAAGTGCCACTGATATGGTTGCTTGCTAGTAAAAACAAAAAATCTATCTTTTTTCACGAGGATTGATTTGACCCTTTTACTTGAGGAGTCCGATTCCAAGAAAAATGTGTTAATGAAGTTGGAAAAAGAGAGCATGAGAAATCCTCCTTTAATTCATTGAAATATTTTTTTGCTGTATCATTCCAAGTGAAAGCATCCTTTTTAGCAATGCTTTGCACGACATTGTAATCTTACCATAGTTCCATACAAATTTTTTGTGATAACCAGTGAGACCCAAAAAACTCTTGGGATTTTAAAAATTATGGAGGAAGGCCAATCCTTCATTGCTTCAACTTTCTAGATCTACATGTACACCTTCTTGACTAATAACATGGCTCAAATATTCCATTTCAGAGACACCAAAGAAACGGTAGGACCTTTTAACAAATATTTGATAATCCACAAGTAGTTGTAAGACCTAATCCACATGGGATACATGGGATTTCCATATAAGAAGCCTTTGAGTTGGTGCTTCACCATTTCATCTTAGGTTAAATTTCATATCTTGAGTGGCAGAGAGGATGGTGAGGGATGTGTTCAAAGAAATGCAGGTGGAGAGGACAAGGAATAAATGGGGCCTTTTTTGTTGAGCATGCATATGTTGGGATACTTAACTACCTTAGTAATTAAAAGATCAATCATTATTTTTTAACCTGGGGTCCAAACACTTGCAAGATGCCATGCACTGTATGCGCGGGCTACAATGCTTGGTGTTTGCATCTATATATCTAATATCATATGCAATGAAGTAAAATGTTCAATTCAAATGAAAATAAAGAAAAACAACTTAATTAAATTGACTAGGAAACATCTCTTAGTATTTTCCAAATAGGATGAACATAAGGTTTATCTCTCAGTCAACATTGAAAGCTTATCAATCCACACCTTTCAAAATTAAAAGACTAATATATTATCGACAGTAAAAGAAACTAACTTATATTGCAAGAATAAATGATTGTTCATAAAATCAAATTGTAGAAATAACGAAACACACAAATAAAAATAATTAAAAGCCATTAAATCACACTATGCCTCATGAGGAAATAAAACACACTTGTGGAAATTAAATAAATCGTGCTTACAAAAATAAGCTAAAACACACGATAAGAAATAAAGTAACACTACTTTACATAATGCTCTAATATCATGGAGTGAGCTCTTTCTCCTAAAAAGAGAACAAAAAATGAAAAATATACAACACCATAACTTGAATCATACTTAGAAAATAATGGAACTAAAATCTACATCAACACAAGATCTTGAGAAAATAATCTATTCCATCATGAATTGGATAAATGCTCTGAGATTCCTCCTATAGAATGGAGGAGGGACTCCCTTTATACATGATTTTTCTATAACAAATAATAAACGAAGATCCAAAATAACGTCTAGTAATTTCAACAATTTGCTAATAATTTGCATCTCAAAACCAATTCAAAGATAATTCCAAGATCTTTGTTAACTCCCATTTTATTTTAGGATGCCTTTGAAAGTCAAATTCGAATTTGGAGATGTGGGTCATAACAAAAGGCCCAAAACTCATCCCAAATGACTTCTAATAGCATTTGATTTTTTAGGTCGATCCTATATTGAATGGATGTCTTCAAATCTTCGTAAATAAACAAAATACACACTCATATCTACCACCAATTTGCTCCTTTTATTTTCAAATACTTTAAAATCATAATTTGAAACATAAAGGAAAGGTAGAATAATGGATTTATAAAAGTCCATCACCCATAATGAATGTCTTTCTCCAATAGTGGCTACATGGTTGGTGTTGGTCGATTCCCACATCTACAAGACATGAATCTAGATTAGCTCCCAAATCGAGTTATTATTCAAAGATAAATACAAAATACACTAATATTTCCAATGTTAATAAAAATCCAAAAAAATACTTACATATGCAATGGAAGGCATTTAATCCAAAATGCCACAAATAAGCATTAAAAATGATTAAATATAGGGTCATTGGTAAGTGAGAAGGGATTAAAAGTGAGGGAAATGTTAGCAAAACATGTCAATTCCATAACTCAACATCAACCGAACTATTGTTCCTCTATAACTCTTTGAGTAGCACCCAACTGAGTAGTAGGACAAGCCGTTAAGCCTTGTGCACATATATCTTCTTTCAAACCATTGATGTTTTTTTTGTAAAAAGTATTGGACACACCCTTTGTGCAGATGGACCACTACTCAAAAGAGGTGATGAAATATTCAATTGTGCTAGATTGTTTGAGCTTGGTCAATTTCCATAAATCATGAGTGTCCGTTTCAAAATGTTCATAGAGATTTGAAACAAATTGTGTTCAAATAATATAACTCTTATAAGATTTCATGTGCCATTTCCACCAATATAGCATCATGATCCAAATATAAGACATCCACACGAAGTTTCATCATAACATCTGTGATGCCGTGCAAAGAGAAGTAATGTTCCATCTAGGTGATCCATCCTATGGGTTTTGACCCAATGAATTTGGTATATCAACTCTAGGAAGTTTGTACCACCTTTGAGTCAATGGATCATGGATAAGCGTAGTGGAGCGAGGTGTGACTGAAATTCGATGATTCAAACGATTCCTTGTGTAAACATTGTTATGACTTTAGGTATATTAAAGGTACTGAAAGGAAATGTGTCATAAATTGGGTCATCTGGTTGGAAATCCAATCCAATTTGGTAATATTGGCTTGGATGTGATCAAAATTTTGTTGAGTGGATGAGTGGTTGCGATCTAACTTGTTTTGCAACTCATTATAAAGTTTTTTTAGGTGGTAAATTTTGTGGAGATATTAATGCCTCAATTGGTATCCATAGTGAAAATGGGTCTATAAAAAGGGTTATGGAAGAGTGGTACCAATGCAATTAACTCAACACAATGATTCTGTTGAGATAGGTTGGGAATAAGAGTATGGAAATGTGGCTCTATAGAAAGGGTTAGTGGAGACAGGTATCAATATGATCAACATGATGAAAGGATTCGGTTGAGATAGGTTTGAAATAAGGGTACAAAAAGGACGCATTTTTTTCCAGGCTTTTTCTACACTTGGCAGAGTTGTACTCTTGCAAAGCTATTACTACAAAAGTCGAAGGCTCAAATTATTTATACGACAAATTATGTAGGAATTTCACAAACTATTAATGGATTATATGGATTTCAGGGCCCTAAGGACAATGGAATGCAAGGTCCAACAATGGTACTCGACCCAATTTATTATGGTACTAAGGGGGTTCAACCATTCTCTTTGTCGTACTACCTAACTACCCAATATCTTCCACTAATTTTCCAACCTCAAACCCTATCCCCCTGCCAAACTCCACCCATGTTTTCCTTTTGCAAACCCTCACTATCATCTCCAAAACCACATTGATCCTTGGGAAGGCGCTAAAAGAATCCCTCATCATCCTGGGTGCCCCAAAGTACCCTCATATTATTAAACCCTTCACATCTAAGCCCCATAGTATCCCTAATCCCCTTCCTAAACTTCCACCCCGTATTGCAGAAACTCAATTGGGCCCCACATGTTATTCCCTCACCCTTCTTCCTTCCAAAATCCTAACCCCAACAGAGCATGCACTCATATTTGATAAAGATACCTTGAATCGTTCCTCGACCTTGACTAGACTAACGAGAAAGTTCCTATTATTGATATCTTTGACGATCCCATATTCTCCATCCATGATATCCATGGAGTTCCAGTACAACATGAAATTCATGCATTACAAATTAGAAACATAGTAGAATCTTGTGAGCAGACAATCCCCTCTTCCCTAATGGGATTGGGCGAAATTATCGATGATACTTTGGGACAAAAAGTAGAGAAACTTCCTAGCAGTATAGGAAACAATGGTGAAAACCAGGTATACCTACTGCAATAGTTAAAAGGTGAAGAAAAAATTCCATCTCTGGAGAACAACCTGTTGGAGGAGGAGGGATAAAAATGTATCTTAAATAAACAACATAATCCAACCCCTCCACCTTCATCACTTTCAATGGAAAATGCACAACTACAACAACTTGTGAAAAATATTGAACAATGTCCTATTCCAGATATACCAGGAACAAACTAACATTGTTCCATTTTTTAGCGACACCACCAAACAATGGATTATGAAACATCAATAAACATAGAAAGTGTTTCCATTTATCCTACCTTCGACCCAGGTTCAGTCCCTTCCCTTGTGCGCAACAAAGCCCAAGATATCGACCTGACAGAGCAAGGCTCAACCGACAGCACCTACCACGCAGATGCAGTCTCACCTGAGATATCTTTCTATTGGGTAGCTTCCAGAACCAGGTTTCCGCAATTGGGTGGGGGAACTTCACGTCCCTTGGTCTCTACCAAGGTGCTCAACAAAGGCTGGTGGGTGGGGTATTACTACTTATTATATATAGTTAATCTGTGGTACAACTTATCCTTCGACAGACATTATAATAACAAACCCAATGCAACATGGATACATTCACAATAACCATGCGACAAACACATATAAGCTCTGTTGTAAAGAAATATACAAACATATATTCACAGTAACATATATATATATATATATATATATATATATATGACTTAATCCCATTCATCATTCACATATTTGACACAAAATCTAACGTGGAAACCCATCCGGGAAAAACATAAAGGTGCTCTTCATTTGGCATGAGAAATATATGACACCTTTAGTCTGTGCACTAAGCTACAGACTCTGCTCTAGATATTTCTTAATTTATCTATACAAACTTCTTTCTCCTCTCATGCTCTCCGGTCTTCTGTTTCGCTACTCTTCCTCTACTTAACTCTACTAATGATCTGCACACAACCTGGATCAAATCAATTTCTACTATGACTTCTGCTAATGATCCACACACAACCTAGATTGAATGAATCTATACCACACTCCTGGGAACTCATCTGCAGGTTCTTCAACTCTTCTCTACAACTCAACGACTCAACATACTAAAAACAACACAAATCAAACTGTCACTAAATGACAATACGCTACTGAGACTAACATCAATAGACCCTCCGGAGGCCATCCCGCATACAACTTGGGTTCATATTTTTATAGGTTCCTATATGTCGCTTTCAACTGACTTCATACAATTAGCCAACAAGGTGTGTTTCCTATTCTATCGACACATGAAAATATGCACTAATAACCTGCCTTACAAATATGCTTTCATACGTGCGGCTCTCACCAACTCTATTCGACTTCGTACCCATGATCTTTTTGAGCTGTCACTTTCTAGCCGTTGCACCACTGCACATCTTATGACATAGTTAACTCCATCCCATCCTTCATTGTCGCATCCTTTCCTTCTGTCACTATACTACTTCTTCTATCTTACGCTTCCTTCCTTCCTTGGATGCTTCTATCGCAACTCCTTTTCCTTTTTCTTCTTCTTTCTGTGACTCCTGTCATAGGTCCTTTTACTTCTTGCGACCTGACTCTTTTCATACTTAGGTAGAATTCTAACTAAATTCTACCTATATTTCCTTAGGCCCAATAGCCCCCCATGTTGGCAGATTTGAGTATATAGTTTTTATTGATGTCAAAGGTGTTCATGAATGACAAAGGAATAACCAGTGGATATGATGGTAGGACAAACTTAGTGAAAGACTAAGGTAGTCATGTCATGCCATGGCATAGTTGAGGATGTGGCATGACACATATGATGACATGGAGTATGATGGTGTCCTAATGATTATGAAAGACTAAGGTAGTGATGGCAAAGTTGCTTCTGAATTACAAAAGATACCATGGCAGAGTTAACGCAACATAAGTCAAAGAAAAGACAAAATGGCACGATGATGAGGCAGAACAAACGAAGATAGTAATGACATGGAACGATGATGAGGTGGTATATTTAGCTGTATGAGATCTGATGAACGAGGATCAATTTTTGTATAATCGACAAAGACAAAATGCAGATCCGCATTAGTTCTAGAATGGACAGTTAGGAAGCAACCCGCACAAGATCTGACGGTTAGGAAGCATCTCACAAAAGGTAGGAAAAAATCCAAAGTTCCGCAAAAGATCAAGATCGAATGGTCAAGGGTAAATTTGCAAGGAAATCAATGGTCCAGGAAAATGCGGAAACAAAGTTGCGGAAGTCCAAAATAGGTAAGTGTGATTCTGCATCCCACAATCTGCAAGATCAACTGTCAGGAAAGACTTCGCAAAATATCAATGGCGCGGAAGAAAAATTGTGGAAAGGAGCTTGCAGAAATCTGAAATGTTACGTTTCTGCATCCCGCATCCCACATCCCGTAATCTAGAAATATCGGATAAGATCAACGAATCTAATTGGACCAGGAGGTTGATCCTGCAAAAAGAAGTTTGGCAAACATTGGACAGAGGTGCGAAAATGGTTTCCAAGCTGCGGAAATGATTTGTGAGGTGTAGGATCAATGAAAGAACATGAAAGGATGTTCTGGAAGGTGTGATCTTCAGATCTAAAAGGGTGCAACAGTGAAAGGTGTGTTTGTTCAGTTTGAAGAGACTCAACTATTGAAAGAAGCTTAAACGCTGAGAAGTATTTAAGCAACAACCAAAGTAAGAAGGAAGACATCTCTTTAGTTCGAATTGCATGATCAGAATCAGAGACCAGTGGGTGTGACAGAATTTAGTGGGAGAGAAATCGTGAGAAACATATTAGGGTGCCAGGAAACAGGCCTGCAGGGGGTTGTTTCCTCCTTTCAATTGTAGCTGATAAAATAGGGGGTTGTAGCCTCCTTCGAATTGGCATTAGTAAATAGGGTGTTGTAGCATCCTTTAACTCGTAGATGATAAACCAGGGGGTCGTAGCCTCCTTCCAATTGACATTGGAAAATAGGGTGTTGTAGCATCCTTTCAGTCGTAGCTGATAAACCAGGGGGTCGTAACCTCCTTCCAATTGGTATTGGTAAACATGGTGTAATACCATCCTTGTCTGTAGTAACAGGCAAAACTATTTGTAAATAAATTTTTTGCAGTAATAGGATATATTGGTGGTTTAACCTATTGGGCTTCCACGTTAAAATTGTGTTCTATGTATTCTTGTTGTTATGTGTTTCTAATGATAGATTTAAAAGTGGCTAAAATAGTAAAAAGATAACAATACTAATTCACCCCCCTCTCAATATTGACCAATAAACCAACAATTGGTATCAGATCCGGTTCCTTCAACACAATTTAACCACTAGAAGGTAGATCCTTTATATAACCACTATGGATCAATAAGAAGGCTTGGCCACTAGCATACCTCCACTATTTACAGGAGAAAACTATGCATATAGGAGTGTAAGAATGAGGTGTCATCTGATGTCCCTGGGATGGAAGGTTTGGGTAGCAACTGAAAAATAACATAACATAGGAAATCTATACCCTACAAACACACTTGAACTAGGTGAATATGAAGGCAATTCCAAATCCCTAAATGCAATCTTGAGTGGATTAACAAACACCGTGTTTACAAAGGTTATGCAACACACTTATGGCAAACAAGCCTGGGATAAGTTGAATATTATATATGAAGGAGCATCAAAGGTCAAAGAATCCAAACTACAGACATATAAAGGTCAATTTGAAAGCCTCAAAATGAGAGAAGAAGAGAATATTAGGGAATACCTTCTTCGTGTAGATGAGGTGGTTAATTCTATTAGGTCTTGGAGGAAAATTGAATGAGAAAGAAGTGGTAAGCAAGATACTAAGAACATTGCCAATGAGGTATGAATCAAAGGTTTCCACCCTAGAGGAACGAGATGACCTTAAAAAGGTGACAATAGATGAGTTGCATGGAATTCTCATTGCTTATGAGATGAGAACTGGATAGGATAAAAACTCGAAGAAAGAAGCAACATTTAAAGTCACTTCCAAAAATCAATCAGAAAATCTAGATGATGAGGAATCCCTCTTTGTAAGTATACTTAATAAAGGAACTGGGAAATACAACGGTAAACTAACTTTGAAATGTTTTAACTGTGGCAGGATTGGACATTTTTCCCATAAGTGTCCCTACCCAAAATAAGAGGTGAGTGACCATGAAGAATCATGCTGTCATAAGGGTAGAAAGAAGTATAAAGAGAAAAAAAAGAACTTCTCTTCCAAGGAAGAAAGTGAAGATGAGGAAATGAGTGTTGATAATGAAATCCTGTTTTTAGGAACAACAAAATTAGATGAGGAATCAGAACTGGACATAGAAGCTGAATACATGGCCGCTGCAGATGAAATTGAAAGAAGTAGGAAAAGAAACAAAGTTTTGAAAGAGAAACTGTCTAAATACCAAGAAGAGACAAATCATATTATTACTGATTTGAGAAACCAACTTCAAGAGGCCAAGAAGAGTGAGGAAGATCTAGTAGTTCTTCTCAGGAAGAGAATTCAAGATTCTGAAAAACTTGAGAAAGAATTTGCTCGACTTAGAGAAGGGGTTGATGAAAAATTTATCAAATCTAAGTTTAAAAACAACTCAAATATTTTGGATGAAATTCTGAACAGTTGAAGATCATCTAGTGACAGATCTGGTTTATGGTTCGTTAAAGAAAATAAGCTAGAGAGTTTCCCACTCACTAATTAGAGAGGAAGTACAAAGAGTGATGCTAAAGTACTGAAGAGTCCTGTTAAAAAGGAAAAGTGCAAAGAATATGCTTTATCTTTTCTTGACAAAGACATAACTCATGAGGAGCTTAAGAGACAAGTAATAAATGGAAATCAGAAAATCTTTCTGGGTCATTGTTGTTCCTGTAATAATTTTGGTCATAAAGCCCTAAAATGCAAGGTTTATGAAAAAGTTCATGAGCACAAGAAGGATGCAATCAAAAAGCCGAAGGTAAGGAATCATAACCAGTTTGGACTTCTCCAAAGGTTTGATATAGAGTGTTACAAATGTAATAACTTTGGACACTTGGCTAGGAAATTTCAACTGAAATGTGATGCTCCAGTAGAAGTTCAAAGATAGTGGAAGAAAATGGCAGTTAGAAAACATAGAGACCAAATACCTCCTGTGGATAAAGACAAATTTCATGGTTATTGTCATTACTGTCATAAGTTTGGTCACAAGGTGGCTAACTGCAGAGTCAGGGGAGAAAATCAAAGGATTAAAAGGGAACACGACACCAACGCAGAGCATGGTGAAGGACAAGTAAGTAGTACACCTCCTGAAAAGGTGTGGACGAAAGAATTAGAAGCTTCAGAAGAAACACAACTTTCAGTCATTAATGAAGTCTTTGTAGTTGATGTTGAGAATAATGAGGTCATAGATAAAAATGACACTCATCATGAGGGAAAGATACGTAGTGATATAAAAGAGTACACCGATAAAGATGAAGGGGATGAATAAGGATGCAGTGATGACTATGGGATCCTTTTCTAAAAAGGTCTCTCGTGTTTTAAAGAAAACCCTAAAAATAAACATTAGAAGGGATCTTATACTCAGGGGGAGTTAAAGTCAGAAAAATCTAATTGGTACCAAAAAAAAAATTCAATTGGTATCTAATGTTGAAGTGTATTGAAAGCTATCTTGTTCAAAGATGATGGGTGATCAAGGTTGGTGTATGGATGTGATCCGAAAACAAGATCTTTGCTACTCTATGACGTTAACATGAATTGCATAAAGAGCATGAATGAAGCTCACAAATCCATAAGAAGAGAACCAAACAACATAGACAATACGCACATAAAGACAACAAGTTGATAACGGAGTTCGTCCAGGATGGACTACGTCTCCGGGCCTGCTTCTCAATAGGAGGGCCAATCTATAATATTAGCATAAGGAAAAATACATGGCAATGATACAATGATACCTTGGAAACAATGGTCAAGAAGAGAACCGCTGCCCAAAACACAACCAAACTGCTTCCAGCAACTCCGAAGCCTGAAGACGGTGTAAAACGAGTATAAACACTCATACCTTCCTCCCGCAGAGCTATGCAATCTCCCTTCTCTCCTTTAGCTACAAAGTCTCCACTCCAAAGCATGAGTGGCAATGGAAACCAAGGGGATTTATATAGTGTGACTTGCCCCTTTTCACATTTTCCTCATGTTCTCTTTGGTTACAACAAATTTTTCCCAAGAAGGCATATGGTTCCAACTCCCTACACTTGGTTAGGCTCTTCTTAAATTATGTAGTTGACATAGTTACACCTATGGCAACCACATTTTATATTTTTAGAATATTAGAATAACATTCTTTTCCCCCAAAACCACATGGTTCATTGAACCCACAATATGGTTTTTTTTTTAAAACAAATTTGTTATAACGTAACTTGTTTTTAGACCCACTTATAACCCATTTTCTATAGTTTATAATTCGACATGTGCTGAAATAGAGCACGGGCTCCCATGCTGGTCGGAGCTCCCAGTCACGCTGGAGGAAGAACCAAGGTCGGGGATAAGCCCCGACTCCTTTGGGGCTCGAAATGCCACTTTAAATAATATTATTTCCATACACTATACAAAGAATACTACCAGCGCAATTGGTAAAGGCGCAGAGACAGGGTATGGGAGGTCAGGAGTTCGAAACCGACGGAGCAGCAACATTTTGGTGAACTTCAATCAATATTCGCCAATCCGGTGCTGCCATGTGGCAGTTTTGGATTGCTCCACCTCAACGCCCAGTCAACTGCCAACTCATCTATCGTACTGCCAACTAAGTTGTGCAGTCACCTCCATACTGACATGTGTCGCATTCAGATTGGTCTGTACTGCTGACTGGATTGCCACCTCATCGTCCGTACATGACACGTGTCGCATCCTGATTGGACCGTATTGCCACATGTCTGTCTGTACAACTGCCATGTCATCCGTTCGTACAGTACAGATGCCATGTGTCACCCTGTCTATGGTGCCACATCATCATGTTTGTACATTATGGATTCCATGTGTGACCCTGTCAGTGGTGCCATGTGGCACCTCTTTTTTCCAATTTTGCCTGTTGACCTCATAGAACAGAACACGATAACTTTCTCATACGGAGTCTGTTTGAGGTGAAATGAACGCTGTTGGAATTGTCTCGATGAGCCCTTCGATCTGGCACTAGGTTTGCTGAGATTGAAGGACTTTGAAAATTTGGCCTTCCTAGATCCTCCTGGATCAGGATGACATAAGAGAAAGCATAAAGTAATGTGGGAACAAAAAAACGTGAGAGTCATGAAGACCATGATGTCTGCAATCAAATAGAAGATAAATATGACTATATTAACTTAGTATTTGAGGTCATGACACATAAAAAATGTTGACAGTAAAAAGAAAACTTAAGTCTAAAAAATAAAAATTCAAGTCTATTGATAAGGTAGAAGGATGAGTTTAGCATTGACAAATAAAAAGGTCGAAGTTATGGGTCTTTGTGTCTTAGATAGTGAGACCAGAGAAACTATGTAATAAACTAAAGTAATCTCTATGTTGAGGATTTGAAGTTATGGGTCCCTGGATAGTTGATAATATAGATCTAATATCCAAAATAATCCAACAGTATATGCTAGGTTTTTTATATGAAGATATAAATGCATAGGATTAAGGAATCCTGGTAAAAGAGGAAGCCAGTTAACTTACATGCAGAATAGACCATTAGATATGGCAGCAGGAACAAAGTTAAAAAAAAATTAGAACAAAAAATGGAAGAGTGTTGGAAAAAATGCCGAGTGTAAACTCTCACAAAAATGTTGACAAAGGAGAAGAAGTACAGTGACAGGGGGAGTACATGGATCTATCGGTTAAGATATCATTCAAGAACATGAAATGTTAAGATAACTAATAATACATTGGTTAAATAACCAAGTTCAATTAAAGGGGAGATATGATGATAAGAGGAGTTGTCAAAAAGAAGAGAGACAAGAAATCCTATATCAAAATAGGTGTAGCATTGGCATAACAGATTATCCTTTGTCATTGTTGTCAAAGGGGAAGAATGTTTAGAGGTTGCCATCAATGCCAAAGCGGGAGATTGTTGGAATATTTGAGTATATAGTTGTCATTGATGTCAAAGGTGTTCACGAATGACAAAGGAATAACCAGTGGATATGATGGAAGGACAAACTCAGTGAAAGACTAAGGTAGTGATGACATGGCATGGCATAGTTGAGGATGTGGCATGACACATATGATGACATGGAATATGATGGTGTCCTAATGATGATGAAAGACTAAGGTAGTGATGGAAAAGTTGCTTATGAATTAAAAAAGATACCATGGCAGAGTTAACGCAACATAAGTTAAAGAAAAGACGATATGGCACAATGATGAGGTGGCACAGTCGAAGATAGTGATGACATGGCATGATGATGAGGTGAAATAGTTAGCTGCATGAGATCCGATGAATGAGGATCATTTTTTTGTATACTCTACAAAGACATAATGCAGATCCGCATTAGTTCTAGAATGGACAGTTAGGAAGCATCCTGCACAATATCCGACGGTTAGGAAGCATCTCTCGCAAAAGATAGGCAAAAAAACCAAAGTTTCGCAAAAGATCAAAATCATACAATCATGGGTAAATCCACAAGGAAATCAATGGTCCAGGGAAATGCGAAAACAAAGTTGCGGAAGAAAATTGTGGAAGTCCAAAATAGGTAAGTGTGATTCCGCATCCCGCATCCCACAATCCTCAAGATCAATGACTAGGAAAGACTCTGCAAAAGATCAACAGTGCGGAAGAAAAATTGTGGAAAGGATTTTGTGGAAATCCAAAATGTTAGGTTTTTGCATCTCGCATCCTGCAATCTGGAAAGATCGGAAGACTGAAGTTAGTTCCGCTAAAAGATAACGACAGTGTGGAAGGAAAATTGTGGAAAGGAGATTGCATAAAGGAGCCTGCGGAAAGGAGTTTACGAAAAGGAAAAAGCGAACAATTGACATCCCTCATCCCGTAATCTGGAGATCGACGGTCAGGAAAACGACTGACGAAGATCAACAGTGGGGAATCGTTGATGAGGAAATCTTGGTGCAGAAAGCAATTTTGAGGCCGAAATCAATGGTTAGATCGACATTCTAGATTGAATTAGAGATAAGATCAACAAATCTGATTGGATTAGGAAGTTTATCCTGTGGAAATAATTTTGGCAGTGTGGAAGCACCTGCAAACGTCGGACAGAGGTGCAGAAATGATTTTCAAGTTGTGATAATGTTTTATGAGGTGCAAGATCAATGAAAGAACATGAACAGATGTTTTGGAAGGTGCGATCTTCAAATATGAAAGGGCGCAATAGTGAAAGGTGTGTTTGCTAAGTTTGAAGAGATGCAACTGTTGAAAGAAGCTTAAACGCTGAGAAGTATTTAAGCAACAACCAGAGTAAGAAGGAATACGTCTCTGTAGTTCAAATTGCATGATCAAAACCAGAGACCAGTGGGTGTGACAGTATTCAGTGGGAGAGAAATCATGAGAAACATATCAGGGTGGCAAGGCGACGCTAGGGAAGGAAACAAGCCTGCAGGGGGTTGTTGCCTCCTTTCAGTTCTAGCTGATAAACCAGGGGGTTGCAGCCTCCTTCCAATTGGAATTGGTAAATAGAGTGTTGTATCATCCTTTCAGTCATAGCTGATAAACTAGGGGGTCGTATCCTCCTTCCAATTGGCATTGGTAAATAGGGTGTCCTTTCAGTCATATCTGATAAACCAGGGGGTCATAGCCTCCTTCCAATTCATATTGGTAAACATGGTGTAATACCACCCTTGTCTGTAGTAGGAGGCACAACTATTTGTAAATAACGATTTTGCAGTAATATGCCGTATTGGTGGTTTACCCTATTTAGCGTCCACGTTTAAATTGTGTTCTATGTATTCTTGTTGTTCTATGTTTCTATTGATAGATTTAAAAGTGGTTAAAATAGTAAAAATATAACAATACTGATTCACCCCTTGCTCTTAGTATTTATAATTTGGCCTCTTCCCTTTCACAGGAAAAGCATGATGCTCAACTTCTTCTTCGTTCGCAACAAAACTCAGTGTCTAATCGTCGTCTCTGTTCTACTGCTGGTAAAATATTCCATCTCGTCGACGTCTTCTGATTCTCTGATGATGAAATATTCCATCTCATCGATGTCTTACCTTTCGTCATCGAATCTGCCATTTAATCTTCTTCTTTGAAGCATCATCACCATTTATGTCTTGAGCTTCTTGTATATATCTTAGTGATGAAGGTGGCCTCTTTCTCTATTTTCTTTTATCCGAACACTAGTTCGGATTGACGGGATCTAGAAATTGATACTGTGCACTCTAGAAAAATGTTTCACAAGTCTATCTGATGGTTTCAGTGGAATGCCATTTGGTACTAGAATTTCAACCGTTTCTTCTTAATTCTTCATCAGGAGTGCTAAGAAGGATTTACTCTTGTAGGAACTAGAACACTTCCTCATTGGTGAAGCCGGTAGGTCTATGCATATCCTTCTCTAAGGGAGGACTGGAATAAGATCATCTTCCAATCCAATCCATGCTTACGGTAGAACATACACGACAACATGTATCTCAACCAATGTCAATGATATGGCGTCAATCACAGAGTCTGTGAGTGCAATGTCGCTAAGAATCATAGTAAACATACTTCTGTAACAACTTATTTTTGCCCTGGGTGTTGGAAAGAGCAATTCCTTATTGCAGTGCATCAGACTGAACTGAGTTGAATTTGAAGGGGAATGCAGGAAATACCTACTCATTCATTCTGACAGATCTTCACACACGCAACCATTTGAGGGGAATAGTGGCAACACGATCTGTCACGTGGATCACCTTTCCGAATAATCATACATAAACTGCCAAAGAACCCACCAATTTTATCTATGACGTATTTAAAATTATGACCGAAGTGAATTAAAATTACGCTGCCATATTCTCGTGGATTTTTCAACTTAATGCACTCCAGATGTCCTATCAGAACTGGATGACATCTAGCTATCATATTTACACCGTCCGTATTTCGTGCACTGAACGTCACACTCCTCACGACCTATTTTATTTTCTTCACCAGATCTCCTTTCCTTCCAACAATGTCACACTCCGTGTGACCTGTTTACTCTTTTGACATATATTCTTTTCTTACGACAGACTGTGTCTTTTCCTTGAATTTCTGGTCTGTGCCAGACATCGAGTCTGCAAGACGTCATCTTTTTACTACGACAGACTAGAAGTCTATGAACAACAAAACAAATTTTTTTCCTCTTTTTTTTATGTTTCTCCTTTCTTTCTCCCTTTTATTCGACTAAGTTGCAACTATCATGATACGGCTTCAGTCGACTTCCATTCACTAAGCCTTGAACCTATGTTCGATCTAAATTTTCCAATTTCACAGCTCCTCCATCAGTGATCTTCGTGATGATATACAATCCTAACCAATGTGTTCTCAACTTTCTTGGATGCTCGAGGAGTTCACTGTCATACATTAGAACATGTCCTCCAACCTCAAATTGTTTTCTCTTAATGTTTCAATCATGCCATGCTTTTTGTCTTAGTTTTTGTACATTTTGATGAAATCCTATGACAAAACGCTCTTCTTCCAGCTGGAAAAGTTGTGACAATATTTATTCCACAGCATTGACATCCGTAATCTCTATGATCACAACAATACTTAAGCTCGAGGCATTATAATCCATAGGCATCACAAATTCCTGTCCATACACCAACCGAAATGGAGTTTGGCCTGTCAATTTCTTACAAGTCGTGCGATATGCCCATAATATTGCTGACTCATTTTCTTATCCCACCCATCTCTTTGAACGTTGCAAAATTTTGTTAGTGCATTTTCCAGAATTGTGTTAAAGGCTTCGACAATTCCATTTGCTTGAGGGTGATAAGGCGTTGTCCTTCAATGCAGAATATGGAATTCCTCTATGGGTTCTGAAATAAACTGGTTAACAAAGTGCATAAATTGGTCGCTTATTAAAATATTTGGACATCCAAATCGTGTTATGACATTCTCAAATAAAAACCTCGCAGCAATCGAAACAATACAATCCTTTACTAGAGCTTCTTCGGCCCATCTGGTTAAGTAATTTGTCACAGTAATGATATAGCGGGCACCGGTGCGTTTTCCTATTGGACTAAGAGGACCTACAAAATCTATGACCCATTTACTGAATGCCTATAAAGTTATTTGAGGTACCAATGGAATTTCATCATGTCGTGATGGCTTTCCAATGCTTTGATAGACATCACAACTATGACAATAATCCTTGGCATTCGCATGCATGGTAGGCCACCATAATCCTACTTGAAAAATCTTGCGCACCATGGATTTCCCTTCTTAGTGACCTTCTGCAACACCAACATGTGATTCATTTAATATCAACAGTCACTCGTGCTCCAAAACATAACGACGAAGAATATCACCAGGACCCATTTTATATAATTGTCCAACGATCAACTAGAAATCCGCAGCTCGCACAACCAAATGTTTCTTCTGCGAAAGGGTGAACTCATCTGGCGTATAATATGTACTAAAAAATTCTATGATATCTCTATAATGATTATAAAAAATGGTTATCACAAACAATTGTGCATTAGGGAGATTATCATCTGGGTTACTAAGCTCTTCACCAATTTCTATCCTTGAAAGATGGTCTGGTCCCAAATTCAAATGACCGAGTTTAACAATTATCTCAAAATCAAATTCCCGGAAGAGGAGAAGCCACCAACATATATTCCCCATGAACATTGGCTTATTGAACAAGTATTTCTATGCAGAATGGTCAGTGTACATCTTAAAATGTCCACCCAACAAATAACGTCTAAATTTATGCAGCGCATATACCATTGCTAAACCTTGTCTTTTCATCATGGTATAATTTTTCTCTGCAGTCAACCACATCTTTCTAGCAAAGGAAATGGGATGATCGATCGATCCTTCACTAGGTTGCATCAGTACCACACCGAGCACGTGACAGATGAAGCATCGACATGAACATGAAACTCCTTTTTCCAGTCTGGAAATACAAGTATTGGTGCAATAACCATCTTGTTTTTCTTGAATCTCTTGGTATCTCTTTGTCCATTGAAATTTAGAATCTCTTGGCATCTCTCTATCCATTGAAACTTAGAATCTTTCTTGAAAATATTTTCAATTGGAGCAGTCACCTTCGTGTATCCTTTAATAAATTTTCTGTAGTATCCAGTGTGTCCCATTGTTTCTCTCAACTGTTTAACTGTAGTAGGTGGTGGTAGATCAAGAATGATGGCAATTTTGGCTGGATCAACGAAAATTCCACTGCGAAAAACCACATGGCCTAACAGGGCTCCAAACAGTGCACAAAAGATACATTTCTTCAATTTAATGAAATTTGATATTGGCGACAACGTTCCAACATCATTCTAGGGCTCTCAATATGGTTTTTTATGAGCCCAAATACTGTCCAATAATCAAAGTAGACTTCAAGAAATTTAGGTATAAAATATTTAAAGGCAGCTACTACAATTCTGGAAAAAATCACATGAGCATTCTTAAGTCCAAAGGGCATTACCGTATACTAGAAACATCCCCACTTTATCGCAAAGGTATTCTTGTGTCAGTCTTCCTTTGCAATCCTGATCCTATGGTACCCAGAAAATCCATCAGTGAATGAATACATTTCCTGCCCTCCAACATTTTCCAGTACTTATCTGTAAACGGGGTCGAAAATGGGTCGTGTAGACAAGCATCATTCAATTTGATCAGATCGACACAAATTCACTTCTCATGAGGTCTTCTTGTCCTGGAATACTATTGGAATAATCCATTATGATTCTTCGATAGGTTATATAACACCTACCTCTAACATTCGATCAAATTCAGCCTTGACCTTTTCTTTGTATCGCGAACTCAATTTGTATTGTCGCTACTTAACCGGTTTTGAGTCTCGTTCCAAAGGTATCTTCATTTCATCGAGATCCCTAAATATCTCCTTCATATCTGAGAATTTGGTAGGGAATAGATCCTAAAACTCATGAAATAAGTCAATGAATTTTCCTACAGTCTCTTAGTCCCAATAATCTCCAATTTTGGTGAACTTTGGATTTTTAGGCGAGCCAATATTAACTTTCTTGATCTTGAGTGGACTCAGGAATTGGTCACTAGAAAGGCCAAAGCCTTCCACTGCGCAGATACCTTTTGACATAGGTATGTTTATGTCGAGCGGGTCATCATCATCTGGTTCTCCTGTCACATTGTAGCACTCCATCCAATGGTGGATTGTCGTGCAACATTAATGGAAATTTGTCACTCTGACATGGATTTCCTCAAATATCTTCTCTTTCATTACTTGCAGAGCAACATCAATTGTTGGGTGATCATCTGTGAACTCAAAGATATGTATGAAAGTAGTGTCTAGCTCTTCCCACTCAAGAGTTCCTCGCTGTAGTTCAACAGATGTATAGCAATTCCTTGGTATCATGTCCAATTGTTATACCTAAATCCTGTTACCATCATGTGATGAGACCCTTAACTTCCATGTTTTTCCTTAATCCCAACACTTGGAGTGGAAACTTGCTCTGTTTGTCAATTCTACTTGAAAAAACCTAGCACTGTGCTTACCCTATGGTTGATGAGAGGTACCTTGCTCAACACCACCTGTATCTTGTTATAGAGAAGCGGTGCCACCGCCTATGGTCTTTGGTATTAAAGTGGTTCTCATCTAAACCGCTCTGTCATAAGGGAACAAAAGCGGTACCCTGGGTAAAATGGGAAAAAGAGAAGTTTCTCGAGGCTTCTATAACTTGAGCCTTGTGTCCTCTCTTATCCCTATCATTATGGGTTAGTTTGAGCTCGAGATCCCCATTGATAGGATCTTGGAGCCACCTCACCCACAATTCTCTCAACTATTCCTATCCATTGAGCCTTATAAATACAAGCTCATATCCATAGTTGAGGGAGATAACTATAGAGGTATTGTTATGCTGTTGGATTGACTACCTAGTCCAAATCATTGGAGAGCATAGAGAGAAAATTTGGAGCTTATGGGGATGAAGTGTTTGTATCATGGAGGAGCTTGTCGACACTAAGGAAATGGTTGTAAGATTCTCCATACATTCTTAATGCAAAGCTGATTTCCGTCCCACATTACTGTTGTTTTGATTTCACACATATATGTTGTCAGATTCCTTAGTCACTAGCATGGATATGTAGATGATTTTCTGGTAGATTTGATGTGCTTGTACGTTTGATATGTTTGCAGGTACACAGGTTCATAATCAAAGCAATATTCTAGGTGTCTACAACATTCAGGGAAGGTCTTCATCCTTTGTCGTTCAGTCATTTGTTCTGGATCTGAACCATTCAGACCAGAGGAACAACTTCTGTCCACAGAAGGTGCAATATTCTTGATAACAAATCTGGCGACTCCGCTGGGGAACAATGCAAATCTCAGTTGATCTGATCTTCCTCAGTCCTTGAACTCTTGTCCAAATCTAGGCTCCATCTCTAACTCTCTTCAGTCATATCTGCCAACTGAGTTAGTGAATTTTGGTTTGAAACGTTCAGATCTGTTTAAATATGAACTATTTTGACTTTATATGCTCTTTTTTACTGTCAATTCATCAAAATTTTCCTTGATTTGATCAATTTCTAACTTTATCTTTCATTCTCCTTATGTTTTGTATCTATTTAGGGAACCGCACATGTGTTGTTGGCAACAAGCGGTGCCACCACCTGAACTCTGTTAGCCAAAAGCAGTGCCACCACTTGAGTCTCGTTATCCAGAAGCGGTGCTTGTCCTGAACTGCTCTGTCAAGACCCCTCCAGCGCGGTGCTAGGTAGGCCTTGTTCCAGAACTAGTTTTTATCATTTTTTGGAAAAAATTGAGTTTGTTTGCTTTCATCCCTGCACTGTCAGGCTTGTGTGTTAGAATCTGAATGCTCATGGTTGAAAATCTGTGGTAAAAGATTGGTTTGATTGAAGAATTCAAAAGCTAGATTAGGCTTGTTTATTCATTTGCTTCCATGCTTGTTGGTTGTGATTGTGAAACAATTTTTTTGAAAGCTTAGGTTTTAGTTATTTCTCTTTTCATTTCTTTTATAAAGACTAAAAGAAAAACCATTTGATTAGCATCTTGATTTCATTTTTTTTCCATAGAGGACTTCTTTTTTCTTTTAAAAAAGAATTTTTTTTTGATAGATATTAGGTCATTATCATTATTGAGCATAAGGCATTGGATCTCTGATTAGACTCACAAGATTTCAGGTTCTCTATGTTCTTTTGTTTCTCTTGCATTAGTACTATCTCACCAAAAGAAAAAATAGTGTAGTTTTAAGTTAGATCTATCTATGTTTTAAGAAAAATCGAAAAAATAGAATGCATATGCATGTAGAGTGCTTGTTGTTTTTCTTTTAGGAAAAGAGACTCTTATCCTTTTGATTTCTTTCAAAAAGAAAAATGAGTTTGGAATGTGTTTCTTGTCTTTGATTTTGATTTGTTCAAAGTAGTTGTTTGGGAATTTTTGGTTTTTAAAACGAAAAGAAAATACTCTCTTTCCCTCCCGTAGGTAGGCATACTTTTTTTTTGTCAAAATTCCATGCATTCACCTAATCGTCCACTTTAAAATTAACGATAGTTATAGGCTAAAATTTATATAGCAATTTGAGTGATAGGCTAGAGACATGTTCAGGCGCCGTTAAGTGTAGGATCTATCGTTACTTGTCTGCATTACATCTCGGGACTCACGCGGTTCTTCCACGTACCGTCGGTATATCGAATGGCCTTTCATGTCCCCTTGAGGTATATAGAAAGGTACTTCACGTACTCGATTGTATATAGGAAGGCCCCTTGTGAACGGTTATGCATTAGACATCACTACTACCGATTTGAGCTCCCACGTACCTTGAGTATATTGGGAGACCCCACTAGGATACCTTATCTATTTGAGAAAATCCCTTTGTCCATCTTGCTTGGAGCCATACACCAAAAACAAAATTCGGGGAGATTATTACAGACGTACCCTTGAGGTATATCGCGAGTGGCACCTTATTGACAATCCTGGTGAGAGAACTGACCATTTCAACTCCTCCTGTCATTTAAGTTTGCTTGTTTGGCCCATAGCTTGAGTAGGGAAATTTTTTGTGTTTTTCTAGTTTTGAGACTCTAGGTTAGATAGGAACTGTACAAAATGGATGAGCTAATACAATCCAGAAGAGTACGAGGCTTGCCACCTGATTTTATTCCTATTTCAGAAGAAACTCCTATGGAAGCTATCGACCAAAGAGCTGCTACCAACTCCCAAGCAGGAGAAAATATGGTTGCAGAAAGCAGAGATCCATATCCTTCACACTCACCTCCCTTGGTCCAATAACCTTCTTGGGGTAATACTTCATTCCATTTTCCCATAGAAGGTCATGTTGATGATACTACCCGTCCAGATTATGGTCCGAATGCTCCATTTTGGGATACCTCTATAGGACAAGCCATTGTCTCATTTGGCACTCGTTTAAAATTTTCTGAGTAAGTTTTACCAAACGAAGAAGAATGTAGACAATACCAGGCAGCTATTCTCTGTGCACAAGAAATTGAGAAGAAAATAGAAAACATATTGGGCACACCACCATCTCATTCCGCAATTGTTCCTGTGGGATATCGTTCACTTGCCGATTCTATGAGACCCATTGAACAGATTCTAGATCACACTGTGACTCAAAATAATCTAGGTTAAACTACCAACCCCACCACATCCCATATTATGTCTGTTCCCAATCCTCTCGGGTCTTCCGCACCTAGGGCTCAACATTCAATTCCTGTTTCATCAATACCTTCTAGTGCCAGGGGGCAACCCCTGACACGACCTACGTTATCTGTCACCGAAATAGTACCTAGTCATGTACAAACCTCTAGTATAGAAAAATCTATAGTTTATGTCCCTCCTACCCACACAAATGTGGTTAACCCCCCATCCAGTTCAGGTCAGCCCTTGGGGGAACAACCTGTAACCAATCAAACCTCTTGGGGGTATGGTTACACAGCAAATCAAGTACCTGTAGGAAAAATTAATTATCAACCCAATCCTATTGGAATTCCTTAGGCTGGAATTCCATATCGTAGTAATACTTTCACACCATGGGGGCAACTTAACTGGTCCTACATGCCATCTATGGGGGGGATACATATACATACTGTGGGGGTTTCCGGAGGACCACCTTATGGAGGTCCTCCCCTTGGGGGGCCTAATGGTCCTGGAGGGCCTAGTGGCTTTCCCCCTTATTGTCCTAATGGTCCTAGTGGTCCTGGGGGGCTTGGTGGCTTCCCTCCTAATGGTCCCGGAGGGTCTGGTGGCCCTCCTCCTAGTGGTTCCAGAGGCTCTGGAGGTCTACCTCCCAGGGGTCCAAGAAGGTTTGGTGGTTCTCCTCTTGGTGGTCGAGGTGGTCCCAGAGGCCTTGCTGGTCCTCATCCCAGAGGCCCCAGTGGTTCTAACGGTCTTGATCCCGAAAATCAACCCCCTGCGGGCAGATCTTCCGGTGGTTCTTCATCACAACAACTTGTCTATCAGTCTACTTATGGTCCTACGGATACTTATATTCCATATCAATATTACCAATATGTGCAACCTAATCATCAGTTACCTTTCCTAGCAACCTTGGACTTTCCTGATTTGTCCAAGTTGATTAATAATCCCATTCGACATAGCCCCTCGTGGCCTCCCATTCCAGTAAAGTTACCATTGGAGATTCAAAAATTCGATGGGAAGCAGGGAGATGATCTGAAAAACCATGTCATGACATTCCATTTGTGGTGTTCTTCAAACTCCCTTATGGATGATTCAGTTTGTTGAAGACTCTTTCAACGAACTTTGACCAGTACAGCTGCGAAATGGTACATTGAACTTCCGCAACATTGGTTTATGGATTTTGGATCTTTGGCAACTATGTTTCTTACGCACTTTTAGCTTCTTATCCATTATGAAACAGGTAGTGGTCTCTTAACTTCTCTACGATAGAACACCTCCACCCACATATCCGTTCATATCCATGAGTGGAGAAGGCAGAGAAGACTTATTAAGGCTCCTATCCCGGATCAATTGTTAGCTGATTGGTTTACTAAGTCTTTGTTGCCTCCAACTACCTGAGATGTGGCTATGGGAGGTGCCATTACTAAAGAGCAATCCATTAGTCAATCCCAATACCTGGATTTGGTCTATTCCCAGTCCGAAACTTTGTATGACTTGATCCCTCAAGCTCCTTGCCCAAGCACTGATCTTGTAAAGCCACCAACAGAAACCCTTGTTGATGGGATTGTTGGTTCAATCCAGTCCCCGTCAATAGCCAAACCTGCCAAGCAACCCCAGAATTCCACCCCTACTCATTCAACTCCCAAGGTTTCCATCGAGGTCAATTCCATTCATAGTATTCAAACGCTCGACAACAATAGAAAGAAAGGTAAAGCTAAAAACAAAAAACCTGGAAACCAACAGGAGAATCCAAAAGCAACCACCAATGACAATGATAAAGGGAAAATAAAAGAAAAATATCCATGTTTGCTATGTGGAGGTGACCATTTCACAAAAGAGTGTCCTCGTTGAGATGAAATCACCCAAATTTTGAAAACTAATCCCGCACCCGCAGTTCTCACGGATCCTTTTCCCTTTCAACAACAACTGATAGACCACATGTCTAATCAGGGAAACTTTGTTTCTTCAGTGGAAATTCGCATGATGTCCTCAGATACTATTAGTTTGCAAACTCAAAGTCAGATTTATGACAAACCCGCAGATAAGAAAGAAGACAATGCTTCTTCAGGAAAAGCTCCCTCTACTGGTTCTCCCAAATCCTCGTCTACTGTTCTCCTAACCATCGAGAAGCCTACTCTCGACATGGTTTTGCATCCACCAAAGAGTACTCTTAGGAAGGCTGTTTTTAACCCTAATTCCCGAGCTGCTCAATTTTATAATGTAGTTGAAGACCTCGCTCAGGCACCATGTGCAATCTCTACCTTGGAAGTACTCCAAAGTTGTCCTACACAACACAAAAACTTGTTAATGGCGTTAGGAGCTTTAGACCTAGACAATAATAATTTGATTCATTTCAATGTCAAGAAATATAAGTCTAGAATACCTCACAAAATCACTTTCCAAATCATAACGAAAGTAGTTGGAAAGAAGGTCTTTAGAACTGTCTTAGATGAAGGAGCTTCAACTTTGGTTTTGTCTCTGTCTTGTTGGAAAGCTATTGGCTCTCCCGAGCTTGTAACATCACCTACGACTCTGAAAGCCTTTGATGGATGAGGTTTCTAGCCCCATGGTCTCATACTATCCCTTTCAGTTGATCTTGGGGGAAAAGTTGTTTCTATTCAAGTGGAAGTAATAGACGCCCTGTTAGATTACAACCTCCTTCTAGGAAGAAATTGGTTTTACGCCATGACTGCTGTCGCTTCAACGGTATTCCGAACTGTCCAATTTTTGCATCTAGGGAGAATTATCACCATTGACCAGCTCAATTTATGTATGTCGGATGTTACTACCTCCATGGCTAATAACATCCCTATGTTAGACCAGTCCCCTCCTCCTTACCAGTCGATTGGGGTAGGAATATTGAAGGATTCGTCCCTTATGGATATTTTTCTTTCCACTCCTCCTAACATAGATACAACGACAATAAATATGATTTCGTTGTTTGATTATGATCCCAAGGGCAAAAAAATTGTCGAGTCCACCTCGTTGAGTCTGCATGAAGAATTTTGTACAACGTTATTCAAATCCTTTCTGATGACCACATTGATGAACTTCATCTGATGGCTTTGGACCCTTACCACCTGCCCTACTAGTTAGAACCCTCTCTTTCTATTTTGGATTATCTCTCTGAGACTTTTCCCTCCGATGAGTCCATTATGGAGATCATGAGTACGAATGAGCCTATCTGGGAGGATCATAATCATAGATCCTCGTTCCTCCCCAACACCACCAGTTCAGTAGACCATGAGTTTGCATCCCTATGCAACATTACTCAAACAAATCCAATTGACATATCAGCCAAGCCTGGTACCCTTGAGCATGTTCATGTTTGGAAGAAGAATCTAAAGCATACAGGGCACTTTTCAAAGAATTCTGTGATATTTTTGCCTGGTCTTATGAAGAAATGCCAGGGATAGACCCATTCATTGTGGTCCATGAAATAAAAACCTATCCCACTGCTAAGCCTATCAGGAAAAAACTAAGGAAATTCCATCGACAGAAAGCCGCAACTATCAAAGCTGAAATAGAGAAACTTCTCAAAGCAGGGTTTATTTATCCTGTACCCCTGATGAAATGGGTATCAAATGTCATCCCTGTCAATAAAAAGCAGGGCACCATTAGAGTCTGCATCGATTTCAGAGATTTGAACAAAGCTTGTCCCTAAGACAACTTTCCCACTCCGCATATCGACTAGACTATCGAAAACTATGCCGGAAGTGTCATATTCTGATTTATGGATGGATTTTCAGGTTATAATCAGATTGAGATTTTACCCACCGATCAGCACAAGACGGAATTCATTTACCCATGGGGAACCTTTGCATATAGGAAGTTACCATTTGGCCTAAAAAATGTTGGAGCCACTTTCCAACGTGCTATTTCCTATGTGTTTCACGATATAAAACATATTGTTGAATTGTACCTTGATGACCTCCCTGCTCATTCACAGTGACAAGAGGACCACCCTAGTCATCTTAGAGACATTTTCCTGAGATGCCGTCATTATAATATATGGCTCAATCCTCATAAATGTGTTTTCTGCGTTGAGATGGGATGCCTGTTAGGTTTTGTGGTTTCTAAGGATGGCATCTGAATAGATCCATTGAAAATTTCCGCTATTTTATCTCTACCATCCCCAACCAACCTTCTAGAACTCCAAAGTTTGCAAGGGAAGGAAAACTTTCTCCGCTGTTTCGTGTGCAATTTTGCAGAGAAAACACACGGTTACATGCATCTCCTTAAGAAGGACACGCCGTTCTATTGGGATGACCAATCCCAACGAGCCTTTGATAATCTCAAACACGCTCTGATTCATTCACCCGTGATACACTCCCCAAATTATTCAAAGGATTTTCTCTTATATATTGCTACCTCCACTACTACCATCGCTTTGGTTTTGGTGTAGACAAATACTGACGGTAAGGAGCACGTGATATACTATGCTAGTAAGAATCTTATGGATTTCAAAACCTGATATTCACATGTGGAGAAATTAGCATTGGCCATGGTCATTGCTGTTCAAAAATTTCGTCTCTACATTTTGCTCCGCACAACCACCATATTGGCAGACCAGAACCCTATGTATTACATCCTGACTTGTTAGGTGCTCGGGGGCAATTACTCTCGGTGGATAGTCATACTACAAGATTTTGATCTGGAATTTGCCAAAGCCACATCAAAGAAATCCTTGGTCTTTGCCGGGCTCATGTGTGATCTTCCCTATGCTTCATTGGAATCTGAGCCCAATGATTCATTTCTGGATGAATTCCTGTTCCTGATAAGCACTACTAACCCATGGTATGGATATTTGCTCATTTATCTCCAAACACAAATATTTTATCCAAATCTATCCCATGATGATCGTCGTCGTATCCGTCACCACGCAAAATACTACCTCATCTTGAATGACACTTTGTATAGACGTGGTATTGATTCCGTTCTCCAGTGATGCCTTACCCACGAGGAAGCTGAACAAGTGTTGAATGATTGCCACTCTGGAGAATGTGGGGGTCATTTATTTGGGATGGCTATAGCCCTGAAAATCCTTCGCGCTGGCTATTTCTGGCCTTTAGTCTTTAAAGATTGTCACGAGGCTGTTAATAAATGCCCACCTTGTCAACATTTTTATCCGAAAAAGCGCACTCATCCTCCTCCGCTACACCTCGTCATTGTTGTTGGCCCTTTTGCCAAATGGGGGATTGATTATATGCATTGTAAGACTACCTTAGCTGGGGGGCATGGTTACATCATCGTAGCCATTGATTATTTTACAAACTGGGCTTTGGCCATGCCTACATATGCAGAAGATGGTAAGACTGCCACTCTCTTCCTGTTCAATCATGTGATAACGAGATTCCGAGTCCCACAGTCCATAGTTACCAATCACGGATCACATTTCTGTAATCAAATGATGGAGGAACTAAGTGCCAAGCTAGGTTTTCATCATGAAAACTATACGCCCTATTATCCGCAAGTTAATGGTTAGGTTGAGTCCATTAACAAAGTTTTGAAAATGATGCTTCGTTGGATGGTTGGAGACCATAAATCCAACTGGCACCATATCCTTTTCTCCACTCTTTGGGATTACAGGACTTTGGTGAAAACAGCTACTGGTTTCACACCTTTTTAGCTTGTCTATGGACTCAAGGATCTCTTGCCGATTCAATGTCAGATTCCATCCTTGAAACTTGCCGTCGAACTTATCCCAGACACTTCCGCAGAGGAAGAGAGATTTTTATACTTGAACAACCTTGAAAAAACTAGAAGAGATGATGCCTTGGCTAATTTTGAGACACACAAGAAACGCGCCGAGGCACAGTATGACAAGTTTGTCCAGCTTCCTGCCTTTAATGAGGGTGACCTAGTTTTGACTTATGATCAGAGATATGACAAACTAGGGAAAGGAAAGTTCGAATCCATGTGGTATGGTCCTTTCATTATTTCCAAAGTTTTAGAGAAAGGGGCCTACAAGCTCATGGACTATGATGGAATTGCCTTAGGACAACCTCGTAACGGATTGTAAATGAAGAGGTACTATGCCTAGATCTCTCTTGGATAGTATCTTGTATATATGTATATTACTTGACTTTCAGTGTGCTTAAGTATTTTCAATATGGTTTTGAGTTTAGTGTCTGTATCTGTTTATACCATGTTTTGGTCGTGCAGAGCATATGGCTTTCTACGGCTTCGCTGATGGTGCTTTCCGCCACACTTTGAATCTTGCCTTAGCTGCTTGGGTTCTCTATTCCACAGCTTATGATTTGGTCAGTTCAGGACCGTTTTGTATTGGTACTTCTACCATCAATATCGTTGAGTATCGAGCATTCATAGGTCTTCTGACTAAAGCTGCCTCCCAAGATGTTCACAACTTGGTAGTCTTGATGGACTCACAACTTGTGGTTTGTCATCTAAACCATGTCTATACCATTAGGAATCCTATTCTTCTTTGTCTCTTTTGGAGGGTACGTTTGTTAGAAAGATCATTTGAAACTATCACATATAGGCATATCCCTAGGGAACATAATGTAGTTGCTGACTCATTGGCTAATTACATCCTAGATTGGCATATTTCCCATTCATGACATGAAAATAAAACATGGTTCATTGTAAATAAACTATAAAAGACTCATAAAACTCATTCACCACTTGAGACGTATAAACACCAAGTAGAAGTCTGTATATATATATATATATATATATATATATATATATATATATGAACATGTTTTACAAAAAATAGGTCACGAGACCTCATCTAAAGCGCGTAGGCTTTCAGGTAAAAAATCAAAATACAAAAGTCCTAAAGCTATCAACTTTTAGTGGATACATCATCCACTCATTGTCTAATGATGCTCGTGGTAACACATCATTTCCCGGGCTACTCTACGTAGCAGTATGCTAAAGCGACCCGACACTCCTGCTGTAGGCCTCTCATACCTCAGTGGGAGGTCATCGATAGAAGCATCCGGGATGTCTAGAGTCAACCTCTCCATGTTCTCCTCTAACTTCCCTATCACATCGTCGCCCTGTGGTACAAAACGGGCTCCGGCTCACCTGTCCAGTGGGGAGGCCCCCCCAGATCGTGCTGCTCCGACGTCTGTATGAAAACATTCAAGTCTCGTTACTAAACATAAAAAATATAAAACATCAAAAACATAAAAACACTATTTCCATTTTAGGGTCTTTTTGTTTCTTACCGATATCACCCCAATGTCCACCAGGTGGGAGCGGTAGTTCAGGGTCACCACTAAAGTCAGTGCTTGCATATGAATAGTCCTCCACCATGAGGAGCTAATCTCTCAACCATCGAAAGAATGGGTCACCGAACTTTACCTTCCCTCTACCCGCTCCAGTACGGGCCATAATCCGGACCCACCTCTGCATGCGAGGGTCCCGTTCCCTCAACTCTGTAAAGACTACCTGGGGTCTCATCTGTGGAACCCTCCCGAAAAATAAGCAAGCTAGAATGTTACCGAAAACAAATTGCTTCAGCTCCCCCTACCAACACTTGGTCAGTTGATCCTTCAAGATTGGAAGTAGAGCTTCCGCCCAGTTTAAGACTGTAAGTGCCATGGCCTCTATGGTGTAGAGCATATGCGCTCTAGACACCTGGTGTACCCCTTGGCTTCCCACCACTCTCTACATGGTAAATAACATGGTCCGTGGAGGGCCATCCACCACTGCTTTTATGGGAATTTTCTTCCCCGATGTCGTAGTCCCAGGAATGTAGTGGTGGTCTATCAGCTCCTGAGTAGTAATGTCCCCCCCACGGGAACCAGTTAATGAGATGGGAGCACCCCATATTGAAAGGTCAGTCAGGAAGTAGATGTCCTCTACCTCAATTGTCAATATGTGAGCACCAACCTTGAAATATTGTTGCTCCGGATTCCACATCCGAAGTATATGCTCTAGTATTCGCTCATGCGATACCATATTGGGTGTGTGGAAGAATTTTAAGAGTCCGCGGTCTCTCAATGTGGCTATGTAACCTGCATTTCATTTGGCGAAGGCATCATCATTGTCATGTTGCCTCTCTTTCCATATGATCGTTTTTGATCAATAAGAACCTGTCAAAAACCATCACAAGATTAATTAGAAGCATTCCTAATCATTCAAATCAACAAAAGTGAGCTAGTTTTTCTTGTGCAACCATTTATATTTATCTATGGCTATCACCTCCTGTGTCCCATTGAGGACAGGTGGTGGCACCACCTGTGCGCTATGTTTTCGGCGCGGTTCTAGTGGGGTACTACTTATCCCTCAAGGGATAAGAGCGGTGCCCGCTTCCATGATTTTAGAGCTTGCCATATAAGTCGGAAACACCATTAAAAATCAAAATTGAAGGCATGAAATGAAAGAGTAGGGTCTAGGATATTACCTGGAATTGAGGGTGCATGAATCCGATGATGGATGCTCTCGATATCAGTGACTGAAAATATGGCCAAGAAAATGCTACAAAGGCTCTCCACTATGGGTAAATGGTAAAATGTTTTGATTTTTTACTATTTACATTATTTTTATATACATTTTAGGGTTTGACATGCTATAGTTTTGTTTTAAAATCATTTATTACTCAAAATCTATCAGTTGTAATCCTTTAATGTCAGTTATTGGGGCATTTAACACTTTTTTTTCGAGTCGTTGCAGGATAGAAGAGCGGTAGCAATAAATTTTTGGGAGTTCGTTTTTGACTTTTTCGTATGACCAAAAAATAGAAAAAGTCTTTTGAGCGTTTATTGCAACACTTTGGTCATGCTCTCGAAACTTAGCATCAAAGGTCCGAGTCCGTTTTTGATTCTTTTCAAGCTCGTAAAATCTCTCATCGTGAAAAGAGACCTAGTGGAGTCTTCTTTAAACTCTTTTCGGGCTCCTTAAATACGAAAATATTGTCGAGTGATCTTGTCTCCTTCATGCTCATTAAAGCATTTGAAGAGTTGTTCATCTGACGGTAGGTTATCACTTTTTTGGATAAGGTGAACTATTTTATGAAAAAGGACCCTATGGAGTCTTATTTCGTGGTCATTCAGACTCTCTAAACATGAGCGATGCTGAGTTTTCTTTCATTGGACTCGTTAAATTAAACATTGAGAGACCCTCTGTTGGGAACAAACCCCTCCTCTCTCAGGTTTGTAAAAAATATGAGTTTGGACTTGTATTTGGATGAGCTATAACGAGTGTTTGTTACCCTCTTTGAACTCGTAAAACCGAAAAGAGGAACTCATCAACCATGATGGGGGAAAATGGGAAGGGAATCATTCTGCAAATAAATGGCAGTAGTTTGTCGTTACCTTTGAGCATGGCACTTGTCTACATATCATTTCAGTCAATTGGGTATTCATTTGATCTTCGTGATGATCCACTTTCATGATTCATGTCACTCCTTTGAGTTTTTCAAAAGGATGCAGCGTCCATCGTCGTACTGTGTGTTTGTCTGGTCTAGTCATGCTGCCAAGTATTTTATCGTGCCGCCCGATGTTCAAAGGGAAGTTGAAGAAGTTTATCTCTGCAATAAAAACAGTCTCTGTGTCAGTACTTTTGAGTTAGTTTATGGTTACCTTATTCACATCATTCCAGAACTATGTTCCAAGTTTCGTTTCATCGATGTGGAACTGATCATGGCCCTCCTTCGACGAGACTATTCCCGTCGACATCAACTCATCATACGGGAAATAGTCTTAGAAACAAAACTTAGTACCTTAAGATCTATAAGCCTTAATGATAGATTCTCTTGCTCTTGACATAGGTTCACATCATTGACCTTTGATCGATAGAATCAACTAGGTGTTCAACATCAAGACATCTATTCACGCTTATTAGATTGTACTAGGGTACCTTGGGAATCATTGACATCAATGGTGAGCTCCCTCGTACTTGTTAATGGTTCACATCATTCGCTGGTAATCAAGTGGTTTCTACCATGTTCGACTTTAGATCATTGTAATCACATAGATAGAATATTACTTTGTGGAAGATGAAACGAAGACCCTGGGTAGTTGTTTAGCGCTCATTAATTTCCCCAGGTTGCGATGGAGTTTTGTATATCTAGCATGGATCCACATTTGTATGGTCGTGGCTATGCTCAAATTTGTGTCTATATGACATAGATATACATTGTATGTTTGGTAGCTATGTCCAAGTTTGAGTCCTCTATCACATGGATCTACACTGTATTCTAGTAGCCATGCTTGTTTATTCCTCTCATGGATCTTCCTTGTATTGGTCCGTAGCCATGAGTTGGTCACATTTGTCTATGATTCAAAAGTATTGATGTACTACAGATGCCTACTTGATGACATTCTCCATCCAAGATGAATTTTTCACCTCGAAGTGACAACTTGTTTTGTCAAAGCTCTCGCTTATCGTATCCCTCTAAGTTTCATGCTTTGGGGGGCATTCTGTTATACCTAAATCCTATCACCATCATGTGATGAGACCCTTAACTTCCATGTTTTCCCTTAATCCCAACACTTGGAGTGGAAACTTGCTCTGTTTTCCAATTATACTTGAAAAAAACTAGCACCGCGCTTACCCTGTGGTTGATGAGCGATACCTTTCTCAGCACCACCTGTATCCTATTATAGAGAAGCGGTGCCACCACCTATGGTCTTTGGTCTTAAAGCAGTTCTCATCTAAACCGCTCTATCATAAGGAAACACAAGTGGTACCCTGGGTAAAATGGGAAAAAGCGAAGTTTCTCGAGGATTCTAGAACTTGAGCCTTGTGTCCTCCCTTATCCTTATCATTATGGGTTAGTTTGAGCTTGAGATCCCCCTTGATAGGATCTTTGAGCCACCTCACCCACAATTCTCTCAACTATTCCTATCCATTGAGCCTTATAAATACAAGCTCATATCCATAGTTGAGGGGGAGAACTATAGAGGTATTGTTATGCTGTTGGATTGAATACCTAGTCCAAATAATTGGAGAGCACAGAGAGAAAAGTTGGAGCTTATGGGGATGAAGTGTTTGTCTCGTGGAGGAGCTTGTCGACACTAAGGAAATGGTTGTAAGCTTCTCCATACATTCTTAATGCAAAGATGATTTCCGTTCCATATTACTGTTGTTTTGATTTCACACGTATATGTTGTCAGATTTCTTAGTCACTAGCATGGATATGTAGATGATTTTCTGGTAGCTTTGATCTGCTTGTACGTTTGATATGTTTGCAGGTACACAGGTTCATAATCGAAGCAGTATTCCAGTTTCCTACAACATTCAGGGAAGGTCTTCATCCTTTGTCATTCACTCATTTGTTCTGGATCTGAACCATTTAGACCAGAGGAACAACTTCTGTCCGTAGAAGGTGCAATATTATTGATAACACCAGTGGATGTATGAAGTGTTGAACCCATTCTTGTCAAAGATATTACTTCCATATGCTACGACAATGCTCAATATGTTCAACAGGATTTGACAATCCTGTATACTTGTGACTAGTATAATTGATCTTTTCTCCAAATATTATCTCCAACAATATTCTACATTGCGACCATTCGAAGATAGATTGTTTATTTATACCCCACCATCTAGTAGGTGTAGCTTTCAACACAAATTCTAGGGCAGAAAATCATCGCGATTGTGTAACTTTTGCTTCAAATTTTGCTAGAAAAGATGCAAGATTAGGCATACCTTCATATGTAGGAAGATCACTTGCCTCAGCTCCTAATCATCACATAGATATTGTAATTCTTGCACATCTTCTCATGGAAACTTCATTAAGGATTTGCCAATTTTCTAATGCTTCACCTGAATCGGATGTACAGGAGCTAACACTCCTCCAACTCAACTTTCCATAAGCTATTGGATTTATATAGTCATCTTGAGAGGACATAATATCGTATATGTGATCTAGGTAATCACCTTGTCCTTCACTGTTTACTGGTTCAACATATCTCTATGCTTCCAACGGATCAATTAACGCAAATAACCTCATCTCTGAATCTTCAAATGACAGGATTCTTCTCTTAAAATTGATGATGGTCTAATTATCTATTGCCCCGTCAATCCCTAAAAGTGCAGGATATGGGTTTGTATCATCAACAATGTTGATCACTTCAAAGTCTGTGTATGTTCTCAAACCTTCTACCTCAACAAGTACTTGAGTCAGTCGACCAATCGATAGAACCTTCGACTGATTTTCTAGCCTTAATTGAATGGGAGGCCAATCCAATCACGGCTTGTTCATGCTTTCCCATGTATTCCTTGTCGAGATATTGACATCAGAGGTTGGATCTAAAATGATATAGTCCATGTCATGGTCTCCTATTTGCGTAGTCATTCGCAATTCATGACCAATTTTTAATCTTTTCCCAACATGGTTAACTCTTTTTTCAGGTCACACTTCTTCTAGAGTTTCTTCTATGAGTGCTATCAATTTTGTGACAACATATTTATCATGGAATAGTGGTAAACAAATTTTGAAAAATTCATTGAGCTTACTATCCTTTCTCGATGATTGCTTCCTGAGTATTTGATCGAACCTTTTGAGCATCTCTCTTACTTGTCTAGATGTTAATGCTTGATTTGTGTCAAAAAAATTCGGTCAGATGTCGAAGAATACCTTCTTTTATTTCTAGACGTTAAAGGGTACTTTATTTTCTACCGCTGACCACACCTGCATTTTTCCATGCTGTGCATCTTGGTTTGCTCCACTCGCAACATCTCCCCTTGCGATGCCAACAATGTTTTCTTCTCTTGGCTCAACAGAAGTCATCTAGATGTTTTGGTTGTAGTTCAGATTGGGATTTTGCACGGGGTTGGGATTCCCCATAGTTCGAGCCTGTCACTTCACAATCAGTTGAGGACATTGTTCGATAGTATGATCAAATTATTTACAATACAAATAGGTCTTTGCAGGACTTGGATAATCTTGAGTAAAGTGTTCTAGTTGTCCATGGTTATAACATATGACTTGGCCTCTTCCTCGACCAAACCCTCCTCCTTGTTGTTGTTTTCCTTGGCCTCGAAATTTTCCACCCCCCTAGGTTGAGGGTAGTTTTGATATTGCAGTTGAGGATATTGTGGTTGTTGGAATTGTGATGGTGGATATTGAGCAGGATGGTACTAACATTGTGCTTGTTTAGCTTGCATATTCTCATCATTCAAGTAGGTATCCACCATCTTCTCTTGCAACAGTTGAAATTCTCTGCAATATTTATTATCGTGTCCTAAATATTTACAAAATTTACAATCCAAACTAGCTGATGTACTTAGAATTTTCTACAAATACACACATTGTTCTGACCAATGGCCTCTAGTATAGCATATTCTACATCAAGGCATCCTTTGGGTGTTTATCGTGTTCAACGCTCCTGCTGCGACATAGTTCATGAGTGTCAGGAAATTATCTTTGTGGTGTCTGTATGTTCTACATCTTGTACACCATAGCTCTTCTTGAACCTCTTTCCCTTTATTTATGTCTTGGAGTTGCACCGTAAGATTAGTGCGTTGTGAATGAATCTACATCATTCCTACGTCAGTTTCTCTAATCAGCAATAATTCTAGATTCATGGCTATTTCCAGAGCTTCTTTCTGCGACACAATATTCTGTTGCATCAATGGACTATGGATTTGCGCAACAAAGCAACAATAAACCATCCTTGTGCTGTACATATGACATCTGGAAGCTTACTTTGGCCATTAATGTCTTGAATCTCTAGTCAAAGTCCCAAACAGACTTTGTAGGTAGCTGCTTAATTTCTTTAATCTTTGTAATGCACTACAACTTAGACTTCGAATTTCTAAAATCATCTATCATTTCAATTCGAATTTGGTAGAGCGTTTTCTGCGCAAATCCTACTGGCACTATAGAAAACTTCATGTACTAGTATAGGGCACAAACTCACAAATTCGTGACCATCTGTGGATTCTTTATGTCCTTATCTTAGACCTGTCGCACAGTACATACGGATTCATAGAGAAACCAATTTTGCTCTGGGTCTTCCAATCCATTTCCATTGAATATTGGCAACTTAATGTCTGTTCCAGCCATTATGTTGGCTCCTAATACACTTGGGAAATTTTTTTGAGTAGTTAGACTCCCTTTTCCATTATTCACAACATTAGTGCTATTTATATTTACAAGTCTACTTGGAGACAAGTTTCTAGATCTTACCTCTGGTGATGTATGCAACGTTAAAGGCATACCATACTTGCGCTCTAGTCTTTGAGTTTCTACTGATTCTTTTGAATCCTCTTCTCCTTCTGATATTGGTTGATATTCTTCTTCTTCGTTACAAGATCCTTCGTCTGGGTACAATGCAATTTTGTAGTCTCTTCCTCTAGTAGTACTACAACTTCCTCTTCCTGTGACATTTTTTCTTCTCTTTCTCGACCTAAATCTTCTTCCACTTCTTAAATAACCAACCTTTATTTCAGTTCCAGTATCTCCAGGGAACATCTCACCCTATTTTGCGCCATTCTTCACACATTTCTGCTGCGACGTATCCAAACTTCCTCGCACAGTTTTGAACTGTCACATTTGTAGTATTCCTTTTTCACATACGAGCATCTCTATCCAAGTTTTCAAGGATGAAAAATATCTTTCGCAGGGTCCTTGGAAATTTTTTCTCTTTGCCTCACTATATGAGGTTATAGTATCAAAAACAAATTCAGCAATATATCCTTGCAGAATTTTGTCTACCCAAAAATCAATAGCCCTCGACACAGGGTTGCTTACACTTTTCAGTTTCTGAATCAACTAAGGATTCCACTCCGCCGATTCTCCTCCTTGAAAGTTTCTTTGCTGGGTTTCCAACTTCGACAATCACTCATACAACACAATAGGAAAATCAAAAGAGGAAATCTCGTGAATATCTGTGTAGAGGTATCGGACCAACTACTTTGTTGGGTTCCACCAAGATCCTTTACTCTCTTCGCATGCAAACTCTAATGCCTTGAAATCCACCCAATATTGGATTTCTACCTTCGTTGGATACCACACCATATCCCTCACCAAAATGATTGACGGTCTCGAAAATGGAACCATTTGTTGGCATTTATCCTACCTTCGACCCAAGTTCAGTCCCTTCCCTTACATGCAACAAAGTCCAAGATATCGACCCGACAGAGAAAGGCTTAGTCTGCAACACCTGCGATGCAGATGCAGTCTCACCTGAGATATATTTCTATTGGGTAACTTCCAAAACTAGGTTTCCGCAGTTGGGTGGGATAATTTCTCGTCCCTTGGTCTTCTACAAAGGTGCTCGATGAAGGATGGTGGGTGGGGTATTTATACTTATTATATATAGTTAATCTATGGTACAACTTATCCTTCGACATGCATTATAACAACAAACCCAATGCAACATGGATACATTCAAAATAATCGTGCGACAAACACATATAATATATGTTGTAAAAAAATATACAAACATACCGTCATAATAACACACACACACATACACACCCACATATATATATCTAACTTAAGCACATTCATCATTTAAACATTTGACACATAATCTAACGTGGAAACCCATCGAGGAAAAACCACAAACGCGCTCTTCATCTGGCATGAGAAATATATGGCACCTTTCGTTTGTGCACTAAGTTGCAGACTTTGTTTTAGATATTTATTCATTTATCTATACAAAATTATTTCTCCTCTAATGCTCTATGGTCTTCTGTTTCGCTTCTCTTCCTCTACTTAACTCTACTAATGATCTGCACACAACCTGGATTAACTCAATCTCTACTATGACTTCTGCTAATGATCCACACACAGCCTGGATCAACTCAATATATACTACACTCTTGTGCACTCAGCTGCAGGTTCTTCAACTCTTCTCTACAACTCAACGACTCAACAGACTAAGAAAAATACAAATCAGTTTGTCATTGAATGACCAGACGCTACTGAGACTAACATCAACATAACCTCCAGAGGGTAACCCGTATACAACCTGGGTTCCTCCTTTTATAGGTTCCTATATGTCTCTTTCAACTGACTTCATACAGTTAGACAACATGGTGTATTTCCTATTCTATCGACACATGACAATAGGCACTAACGACCTGACTTACAAATATGATTTCATACGTGCGGTACCCATCGAATCTAGCTGAATTCGTACCCACGATCTTTTTGAGCTGTCACTTTCTAGCCGTTTCCCCTTTGCACGTCTTCTGACATGGTTAAATCCGTCACATCCTTTCCTTTTTTTGATGTTCCTCTTCTGTTGCATATTCCTTCCTTACTACTTCTTTTTATCTTACCCTTCTTTCATTCCTTTGCTGCTTCTGTCGCAACTCCTTTTCCTTCTTCTCCTCTTTCTCTACTTCCATCATAGGTCCTTTTACTTCTTGCGACCTGGCTCTTTTTGTACTTAGGAATAATTCTACCTGAATTCTGCCTATCTTTCCCTAGGTCCAACAACAAGAATTATATACTATGACATTTGAATAATCAACACATCCCATCGTATGTGTACTACTCCCATTCACATTTGCTCCAAGTGCTATGATACTAGATCTTCCAAGTTACTCCATGCAACAATTATTTGAGCAGATCATATACATGAATGCATAAGAATAATGTAAACTGATCTAGGAAAAAAATGAACATGCCAACCCTGCAACAAACATATTAGTGAGGCTAGGATCCAATTAGCAGTTGCCATTGTGGACAAAAACTAGGAACATGTGGCATGCCTAGATATAGAACATGAAATGAATTCCCTCTACGATCAAATGAAGTAGATGTGGCATTGAGTCCATCAACATGTCCCTGTTATGCCCGAATATATTTTTCTTGCAATCCCAAAGGAGAGCCTTAAACTCCTCTATGAGTTTTGGAAATAGTTGGAAGCAGAGACATGAGAATTAAAGAAAGAAGTGGCGACAACAAGAACTCATGGATACACTCAAAAACAACAATTGACGAAACAAGTTCCTTCATTAACATAGGAAGTATCTAGTACTCGTGGTTTCCTCCAACAAACAACACATCACAACCAATAATTTATTTATTCTCTCAACAACTAAGTCGGTATACTAGTGAAGAAACGACGTTGGTAGAAGTCTTGCATGAAAATATCAGACAGCGTAATGAAGAAGCAAAGACTCTCAGCAATCCTATATAGAAACAACAAAAGTATGATGAGGCCCAATAGGTTGACAAAGAGATGGATCAGATGCACACAAAACTGATTTCCACTGAGAAGAATCTCTATGAGTTAAATCCAAAAGCACAAACCACATACATCCAACTACAACAATTGAACTTGTTTATAGATACAAAATTGATGCAATTGGAGCAGTAGCAACCCATTGACCTTGATAGTGAAGAGGTCCAATATTTCATATTCAGTGATAATATTTTGATGGGGAAATGGAAAACTAAGGTTGAAGAATTTGATCCTTTAGGATTCGCGCCATCACAAAAGTACAATAGTTGGCTCATTTATTTGAAGGATCAGGGCCCGAAGACACGCACATGTTAGATATACAACATATTTGAGTCAAGGATGAGTCACGCTTGTGGTTTGGGCCTGTTGTCTCCTTCATTTTTTGATGGTACATAGTCATGTAAGTGTAGAAATAATAGATCAATGCTATGAACAATGATGCTAAGAAGAAGCACAGGAAATAGATCTTTCTACTAAGAATTATCACAAGCATACACAGGAAAAATAGAGAGAAGAAAAGAGACTGAATCACATGAATGAAGAGATGAATATTGATGTGTATCCTTTCATTGAATAATGATGAATAACAATGTACATAAATAATACATGCCTCACAGGAAAATTGAGTTGTCTAGAGACAACTCATAAAGCTCAAAAATGCTGACTTACCAAAATATAGCAAACCCCCATAGGTGGCTAAAGCACTTCCCAAATATATCAAGGACCTCACGAATTGACAAAAGCATGAGTGAGTTNTAATCCTAGAAAATGGAGGAAAATTCATGAAGGATGGGTTGGAAACAAAAGCACCCAGTTTCCTAGTTTGACTAGCTTTACCTTATCCATAGAAAAGCAGGAAAAGCAGAATAAAGCAGAAACTGTTGTAAAGTGATGTATACTAATTCTGGATGGTCAAAAGGTGGTCAAGATCAACCCAAAATTAGACATAAATCATTCCTAGGATATAGATGGCTTGTATTGACTTTAAGCTGCAAGTGGATGCTAACTAATTAAGCTAGTGGGTGAATAATTAATCAAATAATGATTAATTATTCTATCCTAAGTTATGAGTGGGTTTAATATATTCCAACAGTAAGATTGCATAGAGAACAAGGAGGGATTTGAGGAGGTTTTTGGGATTGCAATCATATTGGGTCCACTCCCCTGACTATAAAATCATAACATGAGTCAAAGAGAAGGCATCCTATCATCAAATGATAGATCTCTAGTATGCATTGACCAAGCAACAAACCGAAGATAATGCAGTTTTTGGGTTTGGGATTTGTAGTTGGGCCATGGGATTGTGAGTTTTATTGATGTAACACATATGAGAAGGGTCATTCCATATATTGGAAGAGAATGGTTGTAAACATGATTGTTTGAATTCTAATGAGAATTGTTGGATTCATAAAATGTAAAACTTATTGGGACCCAAACTTTTTGTGTATATGTTATGGATGCTATGTGTTAGCACCATTTTATCTTGCAGGTGAAAAGAAGGAGTAAGCTCAAATGAAGAACTAAAGTTTTTGAAACCTTTATAATATTATCATGGATGATAAAATGAAGGCTAAAGGAATGAAAGGCGCTTATGGTAAGTGTTTTAAAACTTTGACGGTCAAGATCTTTGGGCAGAAATATCTACGGCTGAGAATGATTCTGCCAGTGGAACTAGCACAGAAAAATAAACTTCTCCACTCAATGAAAAATATCACACACTGCATAGATCAATGACGGAGATTGCTTAAAGATTCCGCTGGGAAAACATGTGTGAATAAAGTTGAGTCAGGAATCAACGTAAATGTGTATAGTCTATACAATTCAATGGCGAGGATCAATTCTTGACTGAGATCAATGGTTGAATATTATTCTGCTGATATAAGCTGTGTGGACTAATGAGATGTTGAAATCAATATAATGTGTAAAGGGCCCACATGATCAATGGATGGAATTTAAGGATGGTATGATATACGGTTGTGGGATATTTATCTACTGCAAGATACACAGAGAGAATAATAATGAAGGCTAGAGGAATATGTTAAAGGGAAACAATAATCAAATGCCAAGATCAAAATTGATAAATATGTACGACAAATATTGAGTCCTCTAGAGAAATACGCATGTTGTTTGTATAATTAGGTTTGAGCAGAATATGTAAAGGTTGGAATTGATCAACGCTCAGGATTTATGGAGAATAAGACCAACGGTTGTTTGAAAATCCATTGATGAAATATGTAGGATGTTTATATTATGTATGGATGACGGTAAATCAAGGAAGGGACCTATGGTGGTAAGCAAAAATTGATGGATCTACGGTTATGAAAGGATCCGCTGCCATGAATTGCAGAGAAGATAAATATAATTAGGGAATCATAAGTAGAAATGTAAGTCTAAACAATAATCGAGATCGACGGTTCAGGACAAAGAGGATGTAGATCTACAAATAAAAGGGGGTTCACATGGGAAAGTTGCATGAAAAATAACAGAGGATTCCAATGCATAAAATAATATAAAAGGTAAAGCATGTGGATAAAGAATATTTGTATTTTGTGCATTGGAAGAAGAAAGCTCAGTTTGCGTGGAAAAATCCAGCTCATAAATATTCTAATCCACCCGTCAACTTACTAGGTAGGCCATTTTTTACTTGCCAAAGAGTATTTAAAATGAACAGTGGAGGGGAAATAGAGGCTCAATCTTTGGAATTCCAAAAAATTGAAGAATTTTTTGAAGACAGGGATATTGAGGTTTTTGATACTCTGTTGTCTTTTGGTCCCATTAACCGGTTAAAAACCAAGATAAGAACCTTTGAAGACCAGGGTACAGACTTGCATGGTCTTTGTAGGTCCCATTTTCATTTTTTCTATCCTGAACAAACCCTTGATTTTCTAGACTTTGTTGAGTGGTGTGCATTGAGCTATTATTCTTCTGAGAGAGTCATCATGGACTTAGTTAAGTCTAAAATATTGTGTCCTATCAATGCTCTAGTTGTTTGTGATTCACTTGCATTTCCCTCCTCGTTTACCCTATCCCGAGAATATTTTAATGTAGAAATCCTAATTCAATATTTTCGTGAAGAAACCCTGGAGAAAAAACAATCCTTTTTCACTACTTTTTTTAGGTTAGATGTGTCTCTGCAAAATCAGTCTTTCCCTGTAGATACCAACTTGTTTAATGAAGAAACTAAATTGGTTGTTTCATTAATGAGTCAATTTTTGGGTCTCGATACCAATAAATATGTTACTGAGCTATTAATGAGTCTTTTGTTCAAAGTTAGCACAAGTCAATCCGAGCCCCAGTCATCCCAGTTAGTCGGTCTTAAATTTGATGAATTCCTGAATGAGAGTATTCACTCTCAGCTAGTGAATTTCCACAACACAAAGCACTTTAGGTTTCAATCTTATTTGGTCAGGAATTTTCTATTCTTTAATGAAGAGAATTTACAGCTACTAGAGATGGTATTGACAGATGAGATTATCATAGAGTTTATTTAAGTACATGAACCTTTTAATAGTCAAAGTTTATAAAGTCCGTTTCCAAAATAAATCATCTAGGGTACTGCCAATCATGAAGGAAGCTTTACAACTTGCAATAGATAAAAGGATAGGAGATTGGTTCTTAATGGAGGAGCACACAATTATTAGGGTAGATGGATTCACTCATGAACCCTATATTTAACCTGCATTCCCCACTCCAAGGATTTTTGCATTAGAATTGGTGAGACAAAAGTTGATAGTTGATAATGAGATTCTTTTAAGCTTCAACAAGGCTCTAGAGATTAAATTCCCTTGGGTGATTGGACCTTTAATTATCAAGAGCAAGGATACATTTCCTGTGATAGAGATCTTGCTTAAAGATAAGGGATTTGAAACAGCTACTACAATAAATTATGATCCCCATCATATCGTTTCCATAAGAAAGCAAGTGAACAAGAGCAAGCCTTTTGAACATAAATAGGTTGAAGGCTTATCTAAGAATGCAAACTAGTTATATTATCCCTTACTGATGCAGAATGAAGAAGATATGCAACACGGTTATACATCACCAATGCAAGATATTAGTGTCACACAACTAGATCCATTGGCTATAATTTCAGCATCAGAGATAATTACCCCTATTGCTAGTCATTTAGAAATGACTAATAAAAGAACCTTTTAAGAAGCCATGGAAATAGAACAGGAAGATAATTCAGAAACATCAAAGAAGAAGAAGATTGAAGCTGAAGGAGAATTGGTAAAGGTGACAAAGAATGAAGGTAAGAAGAAACAAATGAAATTAAAAGGTCCAACATTTGAAATAAAGAAATATTCCTTTTCTGAGACTCCTGAAGGGTCTACTGATAAATTAAAGATGAGATCTGAGTTATTTGATAGGTATAGAGATGACAAAGAAACATCAATGTATGAGTCTCTAAAGTTGTATGCTGAGGTAAGGAATATATCAAGCAAAGATGTCTCTTTAGTCATTGTTATGGATCATGCTCAAAATACCTTAAACCTAATAGTGGCTACCAAGAACAGAGTGGTAGAGATGAGGATGAACTTAGAAAAATTTCCTGTCCCAAATATGATTCATTTACATAATAAGACCAGAGAATTTATAAACAATGATTTGTTGAAGGAAAACCTGAAGGTATCTAGGCTACAATCCACCAAGACAAAGATTGAAAATCAATTGAGACAGGAAAGGGTGGAAAATTAAGCACACTTGCAGCAAATCAAGAAGCTCCAAGGAGATTTGTTGACTGCTGATAGTGAAACAAATAAGGGAGAAGCAACTCAAAAGATTCTTGCAGAAAAAGAGAGCACAATTTAATTATTGAAGAAGAAGCTGAAAATTCCTACTACTAAGCTCATTCAAGCTTCAGAGCTAATAGATCTAGATAAAGAAAAGGATATACTAAATGATGAATTAAGAAATTGCAAAGATAAAATTTTGAAGTTTGCTGATGAGAAAAACGAATGGGAGAAAGAAAAGTTGCTCTTGACTGAGAATGTAAAGGTCCTCAAGCAAAAACATGGTAAGTTGGATAAATAAATAGAAGAAAGTAAAAAAGAACGTGAGGTACATATAATTTCACTAGCTGCACCTGCATAGACAAATGAAGACTCAATTGTATAGGACATGTTTCAGGTAAGTTTGAGAGATTTAGAAATTGTTGGCCTAAAGAATCAAAACAAATTCCTGGAAAATGTAGCTTTAAAGACAAAAGAGGAAAGGAAGGCCATGGAAAATAAGTGTAAAGAACTCCTAAACAAGAATTATACACTAGTGAAGCAATTGACTGGACAATTTCTTGTACAAGGAGAAAATCATATCATTTGGGATATGATTAGAACATTAGCAGGGGAACTTAGGCCATATCTGAATTACATCCTCGATAAGGAAACTCTCATACATGCTTCCAAACAAAGTTGTACAGCAATGAAGGAGGATTTAAATAAGAAGTCTATAGATACAGTAAAAAATACAATTATTTTCCTAAATGGTTTGTCCAAAGATTACTTGAAGACAATAGGAATCAAAGATAGAATTTCGGTCATAACTTGGGCAAGAAAAGTTGTTGGTAATCATCAACACCTAGACACTTTGCAATCTAAAGTAGACATTATGGAACAGGAGGTCAAGATGTTCATTGAATTATTTACATCATTTTTAAAAGGGTTTTACCTTTATTTTGGGAAGAAAATGGAAAAATTATATCTCATGTGGAATATCATTCCCAATTATTCAGGTGCAGGTTATATCACAAGAAGTTTGAAGACATGCAACAATCTCTGTCTGGAAAAACAATAGTTGAAAAAACAGGTGAGAATTTTGAAATATTTAATACTTTCAGAGCTACTTGCACTCAACTGCCATAAATATCGTACATGGACCATGCGGAATTAAAGGTACTTGTGAAATAAATGGCCATTTTGGAGCTGCACACTGTCGATCAATGGAATATAGTTGAAAAATTTGGAAAAAACCAAGTACAGGTTGTGCCAATGAAAAATTGTTGAAGGTTGTTGAAGACTAGTTTAGCTAAATTTTGTAATTTTTTTTGAACAATTAATTAGTTAGGGATCAACATGACATATGTTATAAGGAAATTATTTTTCCTATTTTTAGTATAGAGGTAGTTATCAGCTCAAGGAGCATGTTTTTTATTTAAGAAACAATTTTCAATATAACAAGGTTTGGAACTTGTGACAGAAATTGTTATTGTAACATAGATCCAAAGATTAATAAAATTTTAGAGCCGATGAGGCCTTTTGACAGATATTCTTGTGTTATTCTCTTTTTAGTTTGTACTTTCTTTTCTTATATGTGCATGCGTTTCCTGTTAAGATTCCATTATGTTATTTTTTTCATGCTTAAATGAGCTTATAGTGATTCAAAATTCATTTTCATATCCTCCGTTCCATTTTTTTTAAGTATTCACAAGACCTTTCCTCTAAATTTAATAGTGGATTGTGGAGAACCTCCTGCAATAAACAATGAGAATGTAAAAATATTGGAGCACAAAAGATATTTTATTGATCGTGGGCCACTTCAAGGGGACAACCTCCTTTGAGAAAACTCAATACAAAATAACTCTTCGGTGCTTTCAATAGCCTCAACACATACTTATATACTCAGTCTAATATAAACAACTATTACTCCACATGAATGTGGGATAATGCAACCTATTAACTGGACGACTTAACAACTATTACTTACTCCCCATGAATGTGGGATAATACATCATACTAATTGGATGACTTACAAAGCATATGCGTCCGACAAAATATACCAACAAAATAAAGAGGGGGGTTGACACGGGTTCTTAACATCCCCTCCCTCTTAGAAAAAGCTTTGTCCTCAAAGCTTTTAGATGTGGAAACAACTGCTGAATCTAAAGGAGCAGTTCCCATGTAGCATGCTGGGCCACTAAATTGAAGACCTTTGTGATGGACCGAGAGAGAAGCTGACAAGTGCACTTATTGAGAATGGCCTCCGACTTCGAAATGATGGGTCCTTCATTAACCCATTCGGGTAAAACAATTTGTGTGCTGATGTTGGCGCCGATCACTTGCTGAATGCGAGAAGGAGGAAGTGCCAATTTATAAGCAACATACCCAATCTTTTGAAGAACTAGATATGGGCCAGAGATCTTTGGAGCGAGTGTTTGATGCCCTTTGTCTTTCACGGAGGATTGCTTGTAATGCTGCAGATGAAGAAAAACCATATCACCAACTTGAAAAGTGCACTCAGAACGGTGTTGATTAGCCTGTTGTTTCATGCGGGCTCTTGTCAGGTGAAGATTGTCCTGCAGGAGGTGAAGAATCTGATGTCGGTTTCGAAGAACCATGTCAATTCCCTGAACTCGTGAACTGCTGGGGGTGGATGGGAGGAGTACTGGAGGTGCGTGACCATAAATTGCTTCATATGGAGTCATTTTAGATTTAGTATGGTAGGAATTATTGTACCACCATTCAGTGAGAGGGAGCCACTTTTCCCACTGATGTTTTTCTTCAGAGGTGAAACAAAGAAGATAAGTTTCCCAATATTTGTTGACGACTGTAGTCGGACCCTCTATTGGTGGGTGATAAACTAGACTCATATGCAGTTTGATGGTAGGGAGGCGAAAATGACTTGTAAAAGTTGTGTTGCAGTCTGAGACAATGGAATAAGGGAGTCCATGAAGAAGGAATATCTGGGCCATGATAATTGGTGCGATTGAAGAGGTGATATATGGATGGAGTGTAGTTTCACCCTTGTGGTGCTGACAAGGAACACATTCGACAACCATATGTTGAATTTTGTGTTGCACCCCCTTCCAAAAGAAGTTACAGTGTGCCAACTCATATGTTTTGATGAACCCAGAGTGCGCTGCCGATGGAGAAGCATGGAGTTCATAAAAGACCGCATGTTTAAGGTCTGTTCTCTGGGGAAGCACCAGACAACCCTTGTATCTCAGAGAAAATCCATCCCAAGAGGAATACGGTACCACAGAAGGGTTACTGGAAACTATTGGATGACTTCAGATAATGAGGATTCATTGAGATAGCCTTGCTGAAGAGAGTGTAACCAAGTTGGAAGAGGCATAGAAATAACTAAAAGAGAAACATGGGCATCAAATGTGTGGAAAAGAGCATCCACCAGAAGATTGTCCCGAGCTTTCTTATATTCATAATCCCTGAGTTTGATAACCCATTTCTGTTGTGTTGGGGATGAGATCCATTGGTCCAGGAAATTTTTCAAACTCTGGTGATCAGTCTTGATGCTGAAAGGATTCTCTAAGAGGGATGGCCACCACTTCTGTACTGTGTGCAAAATAGTCATCATTTCCATCTCATAAGTAGAGGTGGCTAAATTATTTCAGGGATTGCATTTGTCGGTTAAGGCAATGGGATGTTCATCTTGAAAGAGGACAACCCCAAGTCCATTGTCATAAGCATCATGCTCAAGAGTGAAGAGATTGGAAAAATAAGGCATCTGAAAGGTGCATCAGAATTTGAAAGATCCAAGGGAGTAGTTGAGACTGCTGAAGGTCGCAGCTGAATGAAATGGAGCTGAGCAATGACACCATGTGAATTCGTCTTAAGGATATTTTCCATGTGATGGGAACTGATGATGCTGAGAGAACCTGGTTGTAAGCCATTGAATTTGTGTTTGTTCCCATTGACTGAAAATTGCATCCATAGTTCAGCAAAATCCCATAATATGGGTCCAAGTGTGCCTAACCATCGATTCCCCAAAATCACATCACATCCGCCTAGAGGCATGGCAAACATGTTAGAGCACAAGTTATAATATCCAATAGAGATACACACATTGTGACACTTTCCTTTGCAAGGTAAGGTGCTCCCATTGGCAACCATGACTTTAAAGATGGAGCAAGGATGGACAAAACTATCAGCTTGTTGGGAAATCTAAGGGTCAATGAAGTTATGGGTGCTACCATAATCAATGAGTATTGTAAGAGTAATATTCTTGAAGAAACCCTTGACCTGCATGGTTTGTGGGGCGATGAATCTGACTAATGTGTGGAGAGATATCTTGGGGTGTTCGTCATGAGAATGAGTGTCAATAAGTGGTTGTTGAATGTCGACTTGAGCGTCTACTGGATCCTGAGCAGCTTCACAAATTTCAAGTGCAAGTGGAGAATCCACCTCCAGGAGATAGAGCTTGTGCTCAACACATCTATGTCCCCAGGTGAATTTCTCATCACAATTATAACAAAGACCTTTTTCCCGACGTTCCTGCATCTCTGCTTCAGACAAATGCTTGAGAGGAGTGGTTCTAGGAGCTAGCAGATTTTGGGTTCTTTGAGGAACCATAGGTCTGAATGGAACAAGAGTGGATTTGGAGCATTGTTGAGCCTAGATCTTGTCCTCTGCTAGCTTAGCCAACCCGAGGGCTTCCATCATTTTGTGGGGGCAAAACATTTAAAACTCATAGCGTATTGCATCCTTCAGATCACTGATAAAAAAACTAAGGTAGAATGCATCAGGCAATCCCTCGGTGTGATTTGCGAGTTTCTCAAATTATGTTTGATACTCCCACATAGTGCCCGTTTGGCGAAGTTTGGTGAGTGCTCCTGTGAAGTCATCAAAAGCACTAGGACCAAATCGCTGCAAGAGGAGTTGGGAAAAATTTGTCGAGTTTGGATCGGCATGAGCCTTGATGTACCAACATAACCATTGAAGTGCTTCATGTTCCAAATGAAAGGATGCAAGGGGGATTTTATTGAAATCCAAAGTGTTATGCAGACTGAAATATTGTTCTGCCCTATAAATCCATCCAGTCGGATCATCACCATTGGAGCGAGGAAAATCCAGCTTCGGCCTGCGGTAGCGGCTAAACAATGAGAACCCAGTGTCTGCAGAAGACTCAGGCTGGTGGTGGTTGTCCATGGGTGAATGTTGACGATTGAGGCCAAGAAATTTTTGATCTAGATCCTCAAGTTTGGACCTGATGGTGGCAAGTTCTTCTTCCATTTGTTGATTTGCTCCGACGTAGGTAACAACCATAAGCAGTTTTTTTTTTTAAAGGTAATGGGTAGAAAAACAAAAATGGAGAGGGTTTTAGAAAATGAGATTTTTGATTTGGGAAACATTAAGGGGAGGTAATTGGGATTTTAAAGGGTTTTGGACACTTTTTTAGGGACAAGAAGAAGAAAATATGAATTTCAGAGGTGTGATGAAGGAATTGGAAAATTTGTCAGAGAGAAACAATGAAGCATAATTGGAAAACAAACACCGTGGAAAAATTTGAAGGCGATTGGGTGAGAACAAGAGAAGTTATGGAAAACTTTAAAAATTGACAAATGTGGGATTTCAGCCTTGAGGAAGGGAAATTGGGGATAAGGGCCTTAATGAAGGAATATGCAGAATGGTAGCATAGGGGTGGCAGTGAAATTTCAAGGAAAAAAGACTAAATCAAGGAAGATATGGCTGAAAAATAGAAATTTATACCTTTTTTTTTCTCTCTGAAGAACTGATCTGTGGCGGTGCTAGAAGCTGCATTTTATCAACAGGAAATGGAGTAAATGATCTGTGACAATTTTGAAGTTCTGCACGTTATCAATTGTAAATAGAGATGGACCCCAGATATAATCGGCTTCCTATTGGTTCAAAGGTAGTCACTCGGCCACCAAGGCTGTCTCAGGCTTGAGTATTGGGGCAGTACACCTCACTTCACGGCGTAGGTAAAACTGCTAACCGCTTGGCAAAAAATGACAGCTCTTTGGTTTTCCTCATGGATGGGAATCTAGTCAATCTAGTGGGGGTCATTGCCCTTTTCGCTTGGCAGGTCTTATTAATGGCCAGCTACTTCAGGGTTCCTGTGGTACTCCTCACAATGAGTTTTAGGGCTATGCCCAAGTACTTCCCACAGTTGAGTGTATAGGGTTTATTCCATGATCCGAATGAAAAATACTGCTGCAAGAAGAAGAACTACTACAATAATCACAGTGCCAGAAAAATTGTGGTAGAAATTCCACCCAATGCTCAAAAACCCGTAATTAGAGCTAGGTTTTTAGATGAAAACTTTTAAAATGAGCATAACCCAATCTATATTGCTCAGAATCGCTATTATAGCCTATTTCTAGAACTGGAACAACCACTCTGCTTCTACCCACGCAATCAGAATAGAAATCTGGGCACCTGGTCAAAAGATTTTCACTCTGCAATTTCCGCGGCCGTCACCGAAATTCTGAAAAATTGCTGATTTTAAATCCGCGATATATCCACTTTTAGAAATCCAAATGAGATGATTGTTTTTTTGAAACTTTGTATTTTTGAAAGAGGAATTCATATATACAACCTATTTCTTCTGATTCTATGCAAAAATTTTTGTAAATTGATCTGAAAGTTGCCGCCCAATTTTGCACTCTTTTTTTTTTGAAAATAAAAAAAATTTCCCACTTGTGCCAAGGAAAGTGCTCTGATACCAGATGTGGAGAATCTCCTGCAATAAACAATGAGAATGCAAAAATATTGGAGCACAAAATATATTTTATTGATCGTGGGCCACTTCGAGGGGGCAACCTCCTTTGAGCAAGCTCAATACAAAATAACTCTTCGGTGCTTTCAATAGCCTCAACACATACTTATATACTAAGTCTAATCTAAACAACTATTACTCCACATGAATGTGGGATAATGCAACCTATTAACTGGACAAATTAACAACTATTACTTACTCCCCATGAATGTGGGATAATACATCATACTAATTGGATGACTTACAAAGCATATGCGTCCGACAAAATATACCAACAAAATAAAGAGGGGGGTTGACACGGGTTCTTAACATGAATTCATCCTTGATAGATTCCCACATTAATGCATTGTTTCTAATTTCTTATTTATGACCATACAATAAGATTTTTGACTTGAAGAATTAACTACCCCACCTCTGTTAAAATTCCTTTGCAATAGCACTGTTAATGTTTATTGTTATACATGACTCCATGCCCAATGAGCACCTGTTTCAACTACAATAATTATTAAATCTTGTTTATTTTTCAAACATTTATGACCTGTGAAATTAATATTGAGAGATCCCTGTCTGGAAATAAAGATGCCAACTTTCTTCCTAAACCTTGGTTTTGTGGTTACCTTGGTATTATCCTTTCACAACCGAGGGTGAATTCTGAGTGCTAACATCTTGGCACCGTTGCCGGGGAACAAGGGTTCAAATATGCCCTAGGAAAGATCGACAAACATTAGAGATGATTACTAACGATGAATAGTAGTCAGACACAAAGAAGGCTGCACATCATTCACTAGGCGACTCCACCATCAACAAGATCTAGAAATCAAAGTTTCACTGGCAACTCCACTAGCTCAATATGGGTTCACAATCTGCAAGGTATGCTCCTAGGAATCATGCTCATATTCCTAGTTTTTCGAATCGAATGCCTTGTCTATATTGGAAAACATGTTTTCCCAAATTTAAAGACGAGCATGGAGATGATGCTACTTTACATTTGATTAAGTTTCATATGCATTCACATAAGCTAAATGTTGAATGGAATGAATATTGCTTGATGAAGATGTTCATGGCCACTTTGGAAGGAAATGCAAGATCATGGTATGAAAGTTTACTAGCTTCTAGTTTATATTCCTTGGAATATTTTCATTTAACATTCTATGAAAATTATAAGGAAAGCCACTCATGTTTATCACTGTTTGAAAACTGTTGTCAAGTAAGTTTTGAAAATTTTATGCAACACATGGATTATGGTGATGAAGACTTAATGGATGAAGAGATTAAAGAGTTTTATGAAGATTATTTTCAGCATCAAGAATGAATGTTAGAGGGTAGTTGTCAAGATATTAAGGAAAATTTCCAACAAATAGTAACTCTCCCTTTGGATGAAAATGAAATAGATCAACATCTTAATATATACATTCATGTTCCTTTCCTTGAGTTCGATGAAGATATTCAAATTTTAAGTGACCGAGATAAGGATGTGGATAGTTATTCAAATTTCTCTTTAGACCATTTATTTTCTGAAACTTTATTTGAAAATGAAGAGTATCAAATTCAGAATTATGAAATTGCATGTATGGAAACTCAAAACAATGAGCTCACTTTAAAAGAAGATTTAGCATTTACAAGTGACACTTATGAATTAGAGTTTGAGGGAAACTCTAAAAATCAGATTATGGTGTTGAATCCTTATGAAGATGAAGGTGTTATTTATGAAAACAATGAGCTAATGAATGAAAATCATGTTCCATTAGTTGAGTTTCATGAAAATTTACAGCATCCTTTCCAACCTTTGTGTGATAAAGAGTACGAGGATAATGATTCACATATTTCTTCACATTATGCATTTTTTGAGTTTTTGTTTCCTCAACAAACTTGTGAAGATCAAAATGAGGTTCTTGTTGAATTGCATGGATAAAGATCTCTGGATATTGATCAAGCACATGAATTAGATCTTGTTGTTCAAGAACATACAAATTATTTTTATGATGCAGATATTATAAATGATAAGAAAGGAAAACATATGGCTTCTATTCCCTTGGAAAATGATATTGAGTTTAATGAAATGGAACACCAACCAACAACCAACAACTAAAAATGAAGGAAGCCTATTTTTTTTTTTAAATCATCGAAGCGATTCTTCATTGTCTTGAAGACCCTTTTGCTATTGGAATCATCAGTAGAAATGGTTTTGATGGTATTCATAAAACATGGAGACATTTTTCAGATGTTTTGTTGAGTTCCTATCTTTCAGAATTTTCATTCTACTTGAGGAAAGTATAAGAAGAAATCAACCAAGTAGCCATTTTTTGATTGGCTGCATTGGATCTTTACTATCACATGATTTTGCAGTTGTTTCAGCATGTTAGAGTAGGAGTGTCTACAATAAGCTTGAACATCAAGCATATTTTTCAGTTTGGTTTGCAGTTTTAGTTTGATTTTAGCGGTGAGCAGTTTGGTTTTATTTTGAATTTCCATTTTGTATAAGGATGCAATAGTTTTGGTTTGGATTTCAGCAATTGATTTTCAGTACAAATATCGGTTTACAGTTTGGGTTTAAGTAAGGTTGCAAAGTTTTTATAGTTTGAAAAAGGTTACAGATTAAGGTTTTGGAACAACCCAATGGATGAGGAACTTAGTCTATGGATTCTTTGCTACCTCACCGTGGAGGATAGCATCCACAGTTGGAGCCAGCTGTTAGCACCATTTTATCTTGTAGGTGAAAAGAAGGAGTAAGCTCAAATGTGTTAGAATAATAAACCCATAGTTACCTAAGTTAGAAATTAATTAATTCATTTTTTTCTTATTTGCCTAGTTTCCTATATTCCACTCTATGCAAGTTGTCTTCCACATGCCATAGAAGTCAAACTTGCTAAAACTGAGTCATGGAGTGCTTGGGAAACCTCTTGGAAACCATATTTAGTATGTTTGCTTTATTCCAGATCCTCCAAAGCACATATCTGCTTTTTTTGCTAAGTTTCCTGTTTTATCGAGAAATAAGGCAAAAAGGGAAAGTAAGACTAGGTGAAGTTGACTTGCTTTTTTCCCTCATCATCCTCCATCCTTTTCTCCTAATAAAAGCATGTATGATTTGTCTTTCCATCCCTTATTATCTTGCCTACTTTACTTTGCTAATTCATGAGCCTCTAAGTGGATTTGGAAATTGCTTTATGCACCTATGGGGGGTTTGACTAGATATAGTAAGCCTACTTTCTGAATATTTCGAATGGCATCCTTATGCATTTGAATCTCTCATGTAATTATATATTTCAGCAGCCTATGAATTCATAAGGTTGGTTATTGTATGCTTATTCAATACAGATTAGTGTTATGCTCCAATTTCAGTCTCCTTTGTTTGTAAAATTGCATGTTTGATTAGCAATTTTGTGAGTGTAATTGTTCTATCACTTGGGTTAAATTTCCACAAAATGAAGAACTAAAGTTTTTGAAACCTTGCTAATATGATCGTGGATGATCAAATGAAAGCTAAAGGATTGAAAGGGGCTTATGATAAGTGTTTTAAATTTTTGACGATCAAGAAATTTGGGTGGAAATATCTAAGACTGAGAATGATTCCACTGATGGAACTAGCGCAGAAAAATAAAATTCTCCAATCAATAGAAAAGCTTACACACTGCATAGATCAATGATGGAGATCTAAATAAGAAATTTGTTGAAATTACTCAAATAACTGAGAGGGGGGGGGGGGTGAATTAGTTATTTACAAAACTTTAACCATTTTTCAAAATTTAAACCCTTATTATTGATTACAGACTTATAGTTATGTTAATGTAGCAAGTAAATCATAAGATATGAAGATGATCAATTACACATGCATGATAGAGATATACAAACATTCATTTTTATTTGAGAACCTACTCAAAAGAGGTTGCAACCTTTGTTTTACAAAAACCTTCTTGTGGAAAAAACCAACCCTCATGTTTTTCTAGCACCCACTAAAATAAAATTCTTCAGCTACAACTGAGTGAAATCATCAACTTCCACTTGTACAGGCTTCGACTTGTACAAAGAAGATAACATGTTTTTCCTAGCACCACCCTACAACCCTTGTTTCTCATATTTAAAACATGTACAATATAATATTTAGAAAAACATATATAACAATCCAAACCAACTCTGTACAGATCTGCTCCAGAATTTCTTATGCATATTGGTTCCCCTCATCATCTCTATTCGGGATATTCTTGAAAGAGGTCAGAGTCCTCTGTCATTCTATAATCTCTACTTTGACGACGATCTAAGCACCAGATCTCTATCTGTAGAGAGCACATCCTTCATTCATCACACACATCCTTTTATAAGTGTCGATTTGTAAACCCTTTACTTGTTCGTATACATGGTGGTCCATTTCCATATCTGACAAACTATTTGATGCCTTAAGACTAATAAGGAGTCCAATCGCTGAGCAATTTTGAGTTTCTGCACTTCATATTCCGCACCGTTGAATTTGTGCGACCTCTCTACTAATTGTTGATATGAAATCAAACTAATTGCTTATGCCCATCATTTTCTACATAATCAATCTGCACCATCGATTTATTGTGCAACATTTCCCAACCGTCAATCTGAGATCCACTGCGGGATGCAGACCTTGGGTTTTAAACATGTTTGAACAACTTCAAGACTTTTCGACTTTCGACATCTTCTTTACAACTTATGCACTTCTAGCTTCAGGAATTTAGGATGGGAAAAATCAACTTCCAACCTTAGTCCTTTTTTGTTCTCTCGCTTTTTGCTTTCTGACTTCCGCACTTCCAAATTCCAGACTTCGGGATTGGAAAACCCAACTTCCAGCCTTAGTCCTTTCTTGTTCTCCTGCTTTCCACTTTCCGCTATCTGACTTCCAGACTTCAGGATTGAAAAAACCAACTTCCATCCTTAGTCCTTTCCTAATCTCTCACTTTGCGCTTTTCTCTTTCCAACTTCTGCACTTCCGGCTTCCGGACTTCGGAATCAGAAAAATAACTTCTCTCATTCTTGACCATTGATTTATTTTGCAGATTTATTCCTTTCCATTGGATCTTTTCATTAGATCACATTTCAATCTCTATATATATGCTCTTGATCATTGATTTCTTGTGTGGGATCACTTCTAACTGTCCGATCTGTTCAATAGATTTAATTTTTCTTTGACCATATATTTATTGTGCGGGATCACTCCTGACTGTCGGATATCTACACACAACATGGATTCTTCTGTGTCCTTTTCACATCTAGATCATGCTTGGAACTATGTTTCCATCAATGAAAACCATATTACACTTTGATCTATTTTCCATATGACCGCTAATTCTCCAACATTCCCCCCTACACGCAAAACCTCCAACGTTCTCCCCCTTTGGCATTGATGGAAATCTTCAACTTTTGGAAGCATGATGTACTAGTAATCAATCTGTTTATCATATGTAACAAACAAATTCTTCCCCTTTGACATCAATGTCAAGTAATCCTCTATAGCACAACTCCCCTTATCAAGGTGAACAAATTATTTGGAATAGGATATGATACCTAGCTTCCGACGTAGGTACTCAAACTGTGTCTTTGGTAAAGGCTTCGTGAAGATATCAACAGTCTATTCTGAAGAAGGGATAAAATTCAATTGAACTACTCTGTTTGTAACCTATTCCCTTAAGAAGTGATACTTAATCGGTATGTGCTCGGTCTTGGAATGAAGGATTGGATTTTTGGACATACTAGTGGCACTGGTATTATCACAATTGAGAGGAATGGGGTCAGCATATTTTACCTCCAAGTATTCCTGTGTCTGAATCATCAAGAGAATTTGTGTACAGTAGGTGGCAGCAGTAATGTAATTAGATTCTGTAGTGGATAAGGATATTGAGCCTTGCTTCTTACTCAGCTATGCAACTAAAGAATCACCTAAGAAGAATGCACCTCCACTTGTGCTGTTCCTTTCATCCAAAATTTTTTCCCAATCAACATCTGAATATGCAGTTAACTGAAGATTTTGATTCCTGAGATACCAGGGACCATAAGTGATTGTGCCCTTCAAATATTTGAATATCCTCTTCACAACCACCAAATGAATTTGCTTAGGAGCAGACTGAAATATTCCTACCATTCCCACAACTTGCATGATATCAAGATGAGATTCTGTGACGTATAAGAGACTTCCTATAATTGAATGATATGTTCGCTGATCAAGATATGGTGAGGGATCATCCTTCATAAGTTTACACCCAACAACCATAAGTGTACTAATAGTTGACGATTATTCCATTTGAAATTTCTTCAACATCTCCTTCAAATACTTTTCTTGGGAGAGAAATAATCCTCTAGAACTCTGGATAATGTGAAGACCAAGAAATAATGACAATTCTCCTATCATTGGCATCTCAAACTTAGATTGCATGGAATTTGAAAACCACTGCATAGAAGAGTCATTAGTGCATCCAAATATAATTTCATCCACATACACCAAAACTATTAATATATTATCACCTTGAGATTTGATATACAAGTTATTGTCAACAATACCTTTCTTGAAACCTTTGTCTTGTAGATATTTGTCTAGTATATGATACCAGGATATGGTTGCTTGTTTCAATCCATATAGAGCCTTATTTAATTTTCAGACATTGTCAGTATTATCTATCTATAATGTCCATTTTTAATAAATTTTATTCAATGACCATTTTTCACTTTTTTCCCAATTTCGACCTTTGACTAGTTTTGATGTCTAGGTCTCCAAATTGACCAAATGCTCCCAAATATTCTGAGAAGGTGTATGAATGATATTAATACTTTAATATTATGTTCAGGGATGATTTATGACCCTCCAATTACTTCTATAAACTTGTTTAACATTCTGACCAAAGTAGGAGTCTTTACTAGCAAATTGGGGCTCCAATTTCCCTTGGGTAAATGCTAGAAATGGCTTCTCAAATGCTCCCAAACCCACTCGAATTTATGAAAAGAGGTAGAGGATGTTTAAGAAAATTTTTTAAGGTCTCATATGCATCATTATTATATTTATACAGGATTTTATGACCCTCTCCCAAACAACTACAAAATCACTCATTCGACCCTTGGGGAAATGACATCAAATCTTCTCCAAATGTAATTAAATTAAGTAAAATGACCTCAAATGCTTAAGTGATTAACATGAAAATTTTAATACTCATAAATGAATGTAAATTAATCATAAATATCTCAGAGAGACATTCTTTCATTCGAAATAATCAACATTACTATGGCATACAACAATATAGTGGGGAAATGGTCATTGTTTGCTCATTAAAATTCATTTTTACATACAAATCTTTGGTATTTAGACATGATAATTTATGAGAATTAAGAAAATATAATATTTATCTTCTTATAATCATAAATATACAATGGAATTCTCTCCCAATTCGAAATCATCAGCATTACAATGGTTCACAACAAGATAGTGGGGAAATGACACTATTTCTTCATTGCTTAACATTTTACATGAAAATATTTTGGTATTTCGACCTGAGAGTATTATGAAATTGAAATAAATATAATTTAAATCAGAAAATAAAATAATGGGGCATTAGAATCTTCCACAAAGAGATCAAGAGCTCACCCAAGGCACAATCTATCCATGAGCAAGAATGTGCAATAAGAACTGTAAATGGTTGAGAGAAAGTGATGCACTAGAATGAACCATGATATTCTCTATATATTACATCTACAAATACAAATCCAATAAATATCCATGAAATACCCGAGTGGATTCTCCAAACACCAACTTGGATGGGAATCTTTCACCCTCAAAATTGGCCAAGGCAAGAAACTAGTCATCCACTAGCTCTCTCAATTCACAAATGATCAAAAGATATTCTCTTGTTTGATTCCTATATTTTATACATCCTTATCCTTCTAAGTTTATCAATCCATCTACAAAATCAACCCAATTCTAATTTGGGTGTGGGCTCAATATTTTCCATGTGTCCTCCATTTCCTAGCCTTCCATCTTCCCCCAATTTGAGTAGGAACCCATTAAGCTTCCCCAACTCACATGAGTGCCCTTTTGGATGCTCTATTTTGATCTGACATGTCGAATATGTTATATGTCAGACTTCGGATATGATTTTGTCATAGGTGTCATAGCATCTTCATCATTGTTGTCATAGAGCTAGGGAATCTAGTCCAAGTGTCTCACTAGCTCCAAAATGACTATTCCTCTCCCATGTAAGTTACATTTCCTTTGAAATTTGACCTATGATGCATATGGCCAAGCGTATTATCCTTATAACTCATCCAAGAACCTTTAGGCTTCCCATGAATTTGAAATTGCAAGAGGAGGATGCCATGTGCCACAAAATTTCTAGCTTGTGTGGGCCTCATAGTCTCTATGTGTCTCCATGATCAATTGCCACTTTGATTTTCCCTTGTATTTATTTATTTAGATCCTTTATTAAATATTTATTCCATTCTAATGTTCAAACATCATTTATTGTCCCCCTTATTCCAAATTCCAAAGCTTCCACCCCCAACCTAGGAAACTAGTAATTTTCCTCCTTGGCAATTATTTGACCCTTAGCATTGTTACCACCTAAGTTGTACTTAGTGTTTTTTATCAAGTGACCTTGGTGAACCGGACAAAGATGATTTGTTCGGGCTTCATAAAACCTTTGGAAGTGCTTCTGGGAAGTGCTTGTTGTACTATATCACATGTTCATACCCCATGGGAGAGTTGTAATAAGATGTTCTAGCATGATAGTGTCTGTAAAAGACTCGGTCTCTTAGAATTTATTTGTCAATCCGATCAGCCCAGGGTTTTTTTTCCCTTGGTTATTATTGGTTGTTGAATAAACGACTGATAATTTCTGAGTTTTTCACTCAATACCTCCAAAGTTGGGGTGGTCGGCTTGGAATTGAGGCCTATTGAGGTTATTAGAGGCTATGTATCAATGTATAAACATGGCAGGCATCATGGTTGAGTCATATGAACATGTCTAAGGCCCCCTAGGTTTTTATTTATTTTAATTTATTCATTTATTTTAAGTTTTTTAAATTTTAATTTTTCCACAAAAACTTAGGCTATTTTTTAATAGTCTAATTGGAAAAATTGGTTTTGTAATGAAAATGGGAGAAATAATCAGTTTCAGTCATGGGGGTGCTCATTTTCAAGCTAAGAGCACCATGTAAACCCATAGACCCACTTTTTCCAAGTTTTGAGTGATTTTCCCTCACTTAGGTCAGAAAGCCCCAAAAAATCAATTATTGATTATTTTAATTAATAAATTGATGAATAATGGGGCAAATCCAAAATCCTAGATCAATGGATTCTCAACCGATTTGATTTAAATAAGTCTCATCGACACCATATTATCCAGATATATTCCTTGACTGAAGGGGCTAATCAGGGTAGATCCAGAGTTGAACTTCAGCCTCCTTTATGGGGAATTGTGCCCTCTCTCTCTCCTCCACATGTGTGGGCTCTTCTGGGAGCTCTGTGGTTGATGATTCAGTCAGCAACTTGATGTGTCAGCTCAATAAGCCCCCTGATTAATAGTTAGACTCAGTATAAGCTCAGTTCAGCTTCAGATCAGGCATTGATGGACTCTTCTTCAGCCGCAATTGTCTATCTCCTTGGGATTTGTGCCCCCTCTAGGCTGGGGTTTCAATTTTTTGTATAAATAAAGCATGGCTGCCTCCTTTCCGAGTTAGCTAGAGTTTTGAGGAGCTATTTCTATTGTAATACTGTGTAATATCTTTTTCTATTGGAATAAAGTGAAGCTTTGGAGGCCAAAACGGTGTAATGCTCTTATGTGTGTGGAATTAACATTGTCTTGTAGCTTTTGTTGTTACCGGTGTCTTTCTCTCAATTTCTGCATCTGAATCTTGTCTGGCCTGAATGATTCAACTGAATCAATAGGAGTATAGTTGGGCAAGTAACATTACTTGTTTTGCAATATCTCAGAGCATATATGTTAAAAGATTTAGATTATACATGTTTAAATAAGTTTATTTGCATGTAATCCCTCTTTTTTTTTCATATATCTCTATCCAGATCTCATAAGGTTTTTGTGCAGGATTGTTTGTTAGTTTTCAGGTAGTATGGGTTGGAGAAACTATGGATCTAGCTTGAATCCACTGGGAATCTGAATTTTTTGTGAACGCATTGTCCCTCGACATTCCACTAACTAGTCTCTTTTGCAGATCCATTCCGACAACAAGCGCTCTTCTTTTTCTCTTCCTCCTTCATTCTTTTTAAAAAATCAGTCTGGTTACTTGTTTTGCAGCTTTAAAATTGTTTAGATATATCAATTTCATGATTCATTTTACATAGATATTGCTTCCTTAAAGCTCATAAACTAGATCTCATTACTAAAGAAATTTTACAAGCATTCTAGATCTAGTTTTAGGAAAAATTGTCATTTTTTAAGGTTGTGAAAGTAGATCTAAATCTTGTTGAATGCATGGTTGTTTCCTTAGAATCTAAAAATTTATATTCATCAATTTAAGTGCTTCATATTGGTTTCCCCAAAAGCAGGCCAAGATCCCAAGGAAAGCTTGCTTTCCTTGGTTCTTTTTCCGCTTTTTTAAAAACTAGTTTTAACTTAGAATTTTTGGGTTAAAAGTGTGTTCATCCAGAAGTAATTTCAAAGTACTTTTGGGAATATTTAACTGTGATAAGATTTCTAGTTTTTAGCAGGTGTAACAAAAAAGAGGAGTAGGTGATGTTTGGAAAGCATTTTTGGACCATTCGAAACTCCCTAGGGGGTCTCCGTCTTCCCAAAATTTCAAAATTTCGCAATTTGTAAACCTTTGGTCTCATTCCGTATAAGGATCAAGTGGATTAATTTAATTTTTCTGATATTTTAATTTCTGCTAATAAAAAGAAAAATCTCTTCGAAGAGGCCCTTTCGAGCCTATTCACCATCCCCCCTAGGGGCATTCGCGTTCGTGTCATTTTTTTTTCTGTTCTAGTTTAGGCTTGACATGCAGGATTCCATACTTTGATAAAATTTTTCATTTTTCCATATTTTCAATTCAAAAGTAATCATACTACTTACCCCACAACTTCCCGATTGACCCGCAAGGGGAAAGAGATACGTGGTAGGACTAATTAGAAAACCGGTGTTGTGTATCTCTGATTCCATTTTCATTGTTATTTTTCACATGCAAGCAATAAAATTAACCTCTCCTTTATTTCCTGATTGAGGTCCACTTGGACCGAAAGAGATTCCTGGAGGGTCTTCTTTTTTAACAAGAACACACTCTTAAAATTTACTAAAATTGACAAGACTTCGGTGTGTATGCTCTGCACTTGGATGTGGTTCGTCCGATCAATAAAGCTACATAAAAAACACTTGAGTGACTAGATTAATTAGTCTTCACCTCCTATATTGACAAAACATCAGGGGAAAATGCAACACCTCGAACAAACTGTAAGCGGTGGCAAAATACCCAAAGGAGTGGGAACAACTGGAAAGTGACCTCGAGGCGCTGATCTCTGTCGCACCTTAACGGGTGTGCTATGAAAAATAGTCTCCGAGACTCCATTCCAGACCAAAAACACCTTGTGGGTTGCCGTGAAAGTTCACTTTTGGACATACTCCAAGTACCCCTCGGGTATATCTGTAGTCCCCTTTTTGCCTAATTTAATTCATTCACATTCCACATTAATTTAAAATCTACCAAGAGACATTTGCAAAAAATTATTTCAAGCGCATGTAAGGACATTATTTTCTCTGTTGACTCCTTTTAAGGCACTGGTGATTTATTTGATCAATTATTTCGATTATATATATTGAGTGTCATTACTGTGCTTATCTGCTTTAAATCTTGCATCTTGTTATCTTTTGTTTCCACTGGTTAATTTCAAAAAACTCCTAAACAACTTAATCAATATAACACTGTCACACTAAGTAATTAGCCTTAGTAATTTAATATGGTCTACACCCCTTGGCTTCATTAGGAGTTAGCCTGAACGGAGGAGTCAAGAACAAGGTGACAACCTTGACTCGAGACTTGCCCCCAAGGACACACCGAGTGGCTTGAATATTTCTGCCATGTAACCCAGGTGTGTGAAAGGCGGAAACAAGCATCAATTTGAAAAAAATTCATGAATATGAAAATGTGATTAGGCCATTGTGACCAAATGAAAAATTTGGGACATGACAAATCTTCCCTTCCCAATATTGCTTGACCTTAAGCAATTTCAAACATGGGTGTTGAAGAAACTGCTTTTTGTATAATTATTTGAAATTGCCACTTTGTTGCCCAACTTTGAGTCTTTGAGATTTCGTGAATATTTTTGAGAGAAACAACCATGCTTGCTGCTACACTACTCTGATTAAAATCACTTTATTAAGTGGGGAATCCATCTCCCATACTGCTTTTGTTATCACTCCAGGAAACTCTTCTAGGTTGTAGCTTGAAGATGGCTGGTAACTTAATAATTCTCTTAATAATTCTCTCAATTGGATCAAGTCAGATGACTAACACAATTTTTACTTAATCAAAGCATGCATAGACATATTCAATAGACAAGGCTTTTAACCAACTCTGTTAAGAGGATTTGAATAAAGTATATGGATGGACAGATCTTATACTATCAGTAGAAACATACATAAACAATATATATGAATGGCTAATGTTATAAGCAAAGAATACTTGTAAGGTTTGTGGAAATTGAACCCAGGTGTTAGAAAAATTACACTCACAACAATTGCCAATTACACATGCAAATTACTCACAAAAGAGACTGAATATGGAGCTGAACACTAATCTGTATTGAATAAGTGTACAATAGCCAACCCTGTGAAGTCATAGGCTGCCACAAAAAATAATTACATGAGAGATTCGAATGCATAAGGATGCCATTCGAATTTAGTCAAAAGCAGGCTTACTAAATCTAAGCAAATCCCCCATAGGTGCATAAAGCACTTTCCAAAATTGTCTAGGAGCTCACGAATTGGAAAAATAAATTAGGCAAGCTAATAGGTGGTGGAAGGACAACTCATACATGATTTTCATAGGAGAAAAGAGTGGAGGATATTGAGGACAAAAAACAAGTTAACTTCACTTAGTCAAACTTTCCCAATTGCCTTAAAACTCAGAAAAAGCAGGCAATAAAGCAGAAAAAGTAGACATGCGCTAGGGAGGCCAGGAATAAAGCATATTTTATTCCAAGAGGTTTCCCAAGCGCTCCATGACTCAAATTTAGCAAGTTTGACCACTATGGATGTGTGGAGGACAACTTGCATAAGGTGGAATATGGAAACTAGGCAAATAAGACAAAAATTGGATTAATTAATGTCTAAGGTAGCTAACTATGGGTTGATTATTCTAACAAGGTTCAGTTAATTAGTGTAATGAAAATATGATAGTTCTCAGACACTAGATGAGCTAAAGAAATGAAATAACTCATTTAGATACAAGCAAAGAATGGATAAGAGGTAAAACTAAACATAATAGGCAAAAGAAGCTTATATTATGATATAATATGAGAATTCTAAAATTGCAATCAGTGTGAAATCTCCAAAATCAAAATTTTAGTTCATCGAATGTTTTTGACTTTATATCCTTTACAACAGATATCCAAATCCTATAAAACTGGATCTAATTTACTAAACTTGGAAAGTTAGAAATAGTTTCAAGAAAATAGGGAAAAATCCTATCTTAAGGGTCAAACCCTTATAATGATGATCTTCATGGCCGTCATAGTCTTCAACAGCTGCAGTAGATATTCATAGGATGAAAACTAAGTCAAAATTGCCACCTTGACTGGCAGGTCATCTCTTGCCACAAAAATTGGGCCAAATTGCTGAAAACTAGGGCTCAAAGATGGATTTGGTTCTCCAAATATTTGACACCTGTGTATAAAATGAAAGAGGTTTTTGTGTATTATCTTGTTGTGAGAAAAAAAATCTCTCAGTTCTTTGAAATTCGTTTTCATTTTCCCAAGATATGTATTTCAAAAAATGTGTCAAACAGGAAAATTCTGAGATCCAGAAATTAGGGCTGATGGATGGATTTGATTCTCCCAATATGTGACACCTGTAGGAAAAATGAGAAATTTTTTTGTCCCTTGACATGTTAGGAACACAAACCTCCTCCCAATTTGCAAAATGATTGTCCAGTCGCTCAGAATCATCATTTTAAAATGATGACTCAGCACAGTAAAAACCTCACATTTCTTCATGGGCAAAGGACTGTTCTTCATATCTTCGTCAACTGCAGCAATATCTGGCCTCTTCAATAACCTTCAAGGTGATGACAAGGAACTTTAAATATTCCTTTGACAGCTGTATAATATCTTGACCAAAATAGAAAGTCCACTTGATCTGTTTTCCTTCTCTGTCGCTTCAAAGTTGAAACAGAAAGATGATACATATGCCTTTAATTATTATCTTTTAATAGAAACCATCCTCTTTCCATTTGGAAGCAAAAAATCATGATCTGGGAAAAAAGAATTCCATTCTACCCATATCTTTTCTTTCGATGGCTTAGAGTGCCCCGAAATCGTGGTCTTAGCTGCCGAAAGCAAGTGCTTTTCATGGCTTACAAGACTTTAAAACATACTCCTTAGCCACCAAAACCTGTCTTTTGAGATTTTTTACAAATGAAGTACTGACTCAAGAGATCTTATAGAATATAAATCCAAAGCTCTTCTAAAGACTCTTAAAAAATTTAATGATGCTTCATCTAATGACTTTCTTATCTCCGAATTGAAAAATTTATTTTGGGAGATAACATCTGGCTCCTACTTGGGGATGAAAGCCTCCCTGTGAGGTTTCAAGAACCACATATCTGAAGCCTTTCCTGGACAAACAAAATACAGAACCTAGTCTAGTGTTCCATTGGGCATGGAGTCATTTGGCCTGTGCAACCGATCTCTGAAAATTCTCAAGACTTGTGCAACCGATCTCTGTACATCTTCAAAAACTGCCTTCCTCAAGACTTTCCTTTATTTACATAAGCTGAGTGATATTTTTGCTGCAAATTGGAAAAAAAGAAATGCTCGGGAAATGAGCTTATGTCCTACACTACTCTACTCTAACATTTTCTACATTCAGGCTAGGTGAAGGCTGATTTCCATAATAGCCATCCAAGCAATTTAAATACTGAAGAAATTTCATCTTTATCATTGATCAACAAATGATGTTTGACATGTAACAACAGTGATAAGAATTTTTTCAAGAAACCATTATTAACTGAAAACACTGGCAAGCTAAGGAAGTCTGAAATTTTCAAGTTGTCTAAGATGTATGATTCCATAAAGGATGCCATTGGGTCTTTCAAACCAAGATAAAAAATATGTTGACTCTCGGGAAACAACTGCATATTTATGGCACCTCTTGCTCAGCCATGACCGTTCCTTTGTTGGAAGATTGATGACCTTCTTGTTTTCTTGTGATCAGAGATTGGTCTTCAATCATTGTAACTTCCTCCTCAGAAAAATGCACAAAAGATGATGATAGAACATGTTTTATATCATATGAATTTTGATCAGCTAAAAACATGTAGTTGCTTATACAATCATTGGTTACCATAGGCTCATCCCGATTTGCAAACTAGTCATAAAATTGAAAATCACACCTGTCTCAGTAGTATTCTACAACTACTGAAGAATATGATTATGAATCTGACATATACTCACCTTCAGGCTGCTGTTCCATATTTGTTGCATACTCACTGCTTTCTTGCTCTGAATCTGAAATGTATTGATAGTCTTTTTGCTCTTGTGCATGTAGGTCTTCAAAGTCAATATGCTCTTGGATATTTCTCGAAACATGGATGTTTTCCTCCACCTCTTGAGCATCTTCAAACAAGCTCCTTAGAGATAAAGAACTTCTTTCTAGTAGAAGAAGGGCAAGTTATGAAAGAAAACTCATAACATAATATATCATGGTAGCTGTCTCCATAGGCCAGATCTCCAAAGGCATGTCATGATAGCTACTATAAAAAATTCGATTGAAAACAAACAAAGCTTCGTTCTCCTCTCTATTCAAAGCATAAAAGTCAGCGAGATACAAATCAAGAGATTTGTTCTTACCCCAATGTTTCAAAAAGGAATTTGAAAACTCGATCCAAGAGCCAATAGAATCAGATCTGAGACCCTTAAACCATGTAGCAACATCTTTGATCAAAGACTTGGAGAAAAATATCATGATCACATCTTCATGAACAATTTGAAATTGGTCAACAAATTCCTCAAAGGATTCCAAGTGCCTCTCAGCTGAAACTTGGTTTTCTCTAGAAAACCAGGGAAGATAGTCAAAGCAGTTAAGTGGATAAGGATGAAGAAGAAAGGGTACCCTTAAAGGATTGAACATCTTCATTCTGATTTTATTTTGAGAAGCAGAGGACTGATCATGAATGTTAATGGGTTGATGACAAGGTTCAACAGTAATGCCCAAGGGTGCTGAAGTCTTTACAGGATTTGAATCGGTTCTGACCTCTGTATGGTTACATGGCTGATCAGATTCAAGGGAGATTTGAATACAATGATCATATTTATGAACGGGCTGAGGTATAGGTACTGAATCAAAATATACAATATAAGTAGTATGTATATCAGCTTCTAAATACGGATGTATACAAGAAGGATGATGATTTTTGAATATACAAAGCAAAAAATGATTCTCTTTACACACAAAGGAAAAAGCATGAAAGAGATGATGAAGAAAAACAACAATTCATGAAGCAGACTAATGAACTGGTACATGGATTTGAAATTTATCTCCTTCATCTTCTGTCAACTGGATCCTTCCCAGTGGAGTCTTATAAAATTCAAATGGATTAGGGAAATATAAGTCTTTGTAAATCTTCCCTAGCCGCAGGGCTAGGTTTTCTTCTCCCTTTACAAACAAATCTTGAAGAACAGACTCTACTGTAGGAAAATTGGTATGAGTATAAGAGTAGAGTTTTTATGGTTCTGTTTGCAAAGATTTCAGAGAAGAGGAGCAGTCCTCTTCAGGGGTATATTGTTCAATTTATTTCCCTAAACTATGTGCATAAAATTTCTTAGGAAAAGGATTTATAACAGCTGAATCTAGTGAAGGCTCATTACCCTTTGGATTCTCTGATTCAACCATAGTTTTTCGAGAGCAAGAAGCTTCAACAAAAGTATACTTAATGGAAGGTGTTCTAGGTATTGATAAATAAGTAGTACCTCTTAAGATAACTGATCTATATGTCCTTGCTACTCTGGAAGTTTGCCTTTGTAGAGCTCTTCCTCTTCGGATGATCTTTTCTGGGTCTGCAATAGGTGTTGCTGGTGGCCTCTCTTGATTTGCTCTGGTATGATCCTTTTTTGGAGCCACACTTCTTCAATGGAGTTTCTAGATAGAAAATTACAACCAAGTAAATGTCCAGGCTTTGTCTATCATCAAAGCTGGATCTGTGTCGTGTCCCAAGGAAGCTAAGCTTCAATCTCCTCTCCCCGGAAACAACGCCAATTTGTTATCACTCTAGGAAACTCTTCTAGGTTGTAGCTTGAAGATGCCTGGTAACTTAATTATTCTCTTAATGATTCTATCAATTAGATCAAGTTGAATGACTAACACAAGGTTTACTTAATCAAAGCATGCATAGACATATTCAATAGACAAGGCTTTTAACCAACTCTGTTAAGAGGATTTGAATAAAGTATATGGATGGACAAATATTATACTATCAGCAGAAACATACATAAAAAATATATATGAATGGCCAATTTTATAAGCAAAGAATACTTGTAAGGTTTAGTTAATCAATGAAATGAAAAGATGATAGTTCTCAGACACTAGATGAGCTAAAGAAATGAAATAACTCATTCAGATACAAGCATAGAATGGACAAGAGGTAAAACTGAACATATTAGGCAAAAGAAGCTTATATTATGATATGCTATGAGAAGTATGAAAGTACAATCAGTGTGTAATCTCCAAAATCAAATGTTTAGTTCATGATTTTTTTTTGGCTTTATAACCTTTACAACAAATATCCAGATGCTATAAAACTGGATCTAATTTACTAAACTTGGAAAGTCAGAAATAGTTTCAAGAAAATAGGGAAAAACACTATCTTAAGGGTCAAACCCTTATCATGATGATCTTAATGGCCTTCATAGTCTTCAACAACTACAGTAGATATTCATAGGCTGAAAACTAAGTCGAAATTGCAACCTTGACTGACAGGTCATCTCTTGCCACACAAATTGGGCCAAACTGCTGAAAACAAGGGCTCAAATATGGATTTGGTTCTCCAAATATATGACATGTGTGTATAAACCAAAAGAGGTTTTTGTGTATTATTTTCTTTTTAGAAAAAACCTCGCTCATTTCTTTGAACGCCATTTTCATTTTCCCAAGATCTATATTTCAAAAACATGTGTCAAACAGGGAAATTCTGAGATCCGAAAATTAGGGCTCAGGGATGGATTTGATTATCCCAATATGTGACACCTGTAGGAAAATAGAGAAGTGTTTTCATACTATGACATGTTAGGAACAAAAACCTCCTCCCATTTTTCAAAATCATTCTCCAGTCGCTCAGAATAATCATTTTAAAATGATGACTCGGCACAGTAAAAACGCCACATTTCTTCATGAGCAAAGGACTGTTCTTCATATCTTTGATAGCTATGGAAATATCTGACCTCTTCAATAACCTTCAAGGTTATAACAAGGCACTTGAAATATTCCTTTGACAACTGGACAGTATCTTGACCAAAATAGAAAGTCCACTTGATATTTTCCCCTTCTCTGTCGCTTCAAAATTGAAATAGAAAGATGATACATATGCCTTTAATTATTATCTTTTAATAGAAACCATCCTCTTGCCATTTGGAAGAAAAAAACCATGATCTGGGCAAAAAGAATGCCATTCTTCCCATATCTGTGCTTTTGGTGGGTTAGAGCGCCCCGAAATTGAAGTCTTAGCTGCCGAAAGCAAGTGCTTTCTGTGGCTTATAGGACTTTAAAACATAGTTGTTAGCCACCAAAACCTGTCTTTTGAGATTTTTTACAAATGAAGTGCTGACTCAAGAGATATTATAGAATATAAGTCCAAAGATCTTCTAAAGACTCTTAAAAAATTTAATGATGCTTCATCTAATGACTTTCTTATCTCCTAATTGAAAAATTTATTTTGGGGGATAACAGCTTGTTTCCCAAAAAAAATGAAATCAATGGGACTAAAAACTATCCCAGGGTCCCATTGCTTGTATTGCACTCCAACAATTAAGAGCGCTCTCCAACCCATACCATTAGGAAAGAGAATTCCGTGATCCCATTTTCTTGCATACATTATTCCAAACATCATGAGTACATAATATATATCATCAAAGTACATGACAACATAATAAAAATGTACATCAAGGAGGTGCCTCATCAAAAAATCATGAAAGTGCTTATACCTCCAAGTAAGTTGACCACCATTTTCCAAGTGCATACAAGCTTCAAGTGACCAATCAAATATGCTCCATTGACATAGGTGAGGATCTCATGTCCTATAATGCTGCTCCAAAAGGATTTGATATGCATCAAAATATTCAGCCATGTATTCTTTCATCAAAGAATGAATGAAGACTGTCCACTAAAATCTGAACCAAATAATGAGCAAAAAAAACAAGGAGACTTCAAATGAATAAAAAAAATATCACCCATACATCCATGAATGAGAGAATCATAAAGATATAACAAAGTATGTCTCTGGCAACAAAAATGTTCTCCAATCATAAATCTATTCACCCCAGTGTTGGATGAAGTTCCTCCAACATCAAATGAACCAAGTGTTGAGAAATAAAAATCCCGAGTCTTCGAGTGACTCAAATGCATATCATAGGTGCATCCATGTAGATGTGTGTTATCACATATATAGTAGCCAGTCTACCATATTCTATTTTTCAGACAGTACATTTTTCAGCCAGATCTCTTACATGTGAGATGCTGAGATGAGCAGTTTTGATGGATCATTATTATGTTAGTGGACTATTGTATTCTCCCAGGTCAGGACTGAGTCTCAGGACACTCAGATTTGAGGACCAATGTAGCCATTTATGTCATTTCAGAGCAGTCATTGATGCCCAGTTTTATATCAGTTCTTTCTCATTGGATAGATGGTGTCTCAGATAGGATTATATTGCATGGTTATGACTGAGCATTTTATATTGTGTTATGGTTGTTATTGCTCTTAAACTGATTCTTGTGACATGTATTAACTTGTGGTATCATGATTTGGAGGTCATAATTATATGGAATTGGTTGTATCTTGTACTATGTATTGATGTGCTTACTTAGAATTGGAAGTTCTTGATCTATACTCATTGGTTTTACCCTCCTTAGGGAGAATAGAGGTAGTCATTCCCACCATTGTTTTGGCTTGCTAGTGTTGGATCCATTATTCACTATCTTCACCCATCCATTACCTTAAATTTTAGTTTCAAACTGACTGACTTCTTGACTTATGGCATGGAGGACCTTTTTCCCCGCTAGAACTTTTGTTGGACAAGCCTCCCTGTTTATATTGTGTCTCAGCTCTGAGTTGGTGACAGAAATTGCCTTTGGTAAGTTGGATTGTATGCCTAAATCATTCTGGTCGGTTGTCTTGATGTTTGGCATTGTGCAGAACTCCCCCTAGTCACTTGAGATGTTGTTGGCTAAAACTGAAAGCTCATGTACTGCTTATATTAGAAATATTGAATATGCTCCCATGGAAAATGAAAATGATAAAGCTGTGTTTCTTAACATATGTAAAAAGGGCAAGAGCAATGAAATGCTAAAATACTCCTTGAAGAGTATAAGAAAAGGTCTAAAAAAGCAATGGTTTAAAATATGCTATATCCAAAAATTGCTGACCTTATTAAAATAAATATGTCCTAGATGAAAGCTACGATTAGCTATGCTTTTAAGCACTGGTGAAGTCCCAAAAGGGTCATATAGGCCAAAAAGGCCATGGAATAAAATGATGATCCTAATGAACTTGGATCAAGCTTGATGTAGTCATGATGCCTAAGTTGAATAAGCACTCTCTAAACAACTCACCCATTTGTGAGGCATTGCCATTCCTTGTGTTGTTGTTTGTCCGACATTGGTTATAGTGAGTATTCCCTTTCCATATCCGAAGTGTCATGATTTTGAGTAGGAATTCATCCTTTGCTTTAGCCTTGTCAATTTCATCCTTCACCCTTCACTAGTAAAATGACTACAGCTATGAAGTGAGTATAGTCCTGAAAGTCTAAGTCTGAGTAATAATAAATAAAGCCTTATATATGTATTTGTTGATGTACTGCCAGTGAAATGATTGCTACTTGTTGTGATTGTTGCTTGAATGAGTTGTAGAGCATGTCTTAGCCTTTTAACACTTGCAACAGATGGATGATAGTCTGAGTTATTATTGGTGTCTGATCATTTATAGAGGGTTATATTGTTTATTGGATATGGTTGATGATCAGATAGAGACCTATGAGGGGTATGAGTATACACCTTATATGGATTTGGAATCTCTAAGTCTAATGAGATAGTTTATTTCCAGTTATGGGCACTTGCAGATATGATCAGGCTCATTCTGCCTTTCTGATGCAGTTTTTCTTCACAGGTTGATATGTCTGAGTAGGGATATGTTTTAGTTGGATATCCTAGGGAGTTGTATGGAACATAGGGGCGTAACCACTTGTTTGTACCATAGTACCCCCATCCCAAAGAGCCTGGTGGGATCAGTTTGGAAATGTAGGCAACCTAGGAGGCTGTTTTGGCAGGTTCACGTTTCTTGAGGCAGATTAAAAAATGATTAAATGGCTATTGAAGAAATAGATTTGGGCTACTGAGGCAAGGAAATGACATGGGATGAGTCATTATGATTATATTGATGTCCTCCACACCTTCTCCAGCAGTTGCAGCTCCTGATTGGGTTCACACCTATTTTTTGGGCATTTTTATTATTATCTGGAGCTCTTTTTGGAGGCTCACAATTTCCTCAAGGAGGAACAAAAGTCAAAGAATTAAATTGTTATATTATTTATTGTGCCATGGGGACACCCAAAGGGAGTTATTCAAACACTCCTTGGACCCACCATGTGCTTTCATTTATTTCTTGTTGAGTGGGTTACCTTTTTTGCGTGGGTTAGTCCACTTTGATAAATTATGGCTATATTGATCCATGTATTGTATGTTGAGCTTATCTCAACCATTGATTAGAACATTTCATCTTTTAATATTAGCCACTCATTTTAAAAGTGGTTAGGATTTAGTTATGAGTGAGGTTCTCTCATTTCTATTTAAAGGAGAGAGCTTCTCATTTGTAAGGGGTCTTTGGCTCTTAGATCTGAATAATAGAAAGACTTTTTTGTGGAAAATTTCTGGATCTGCTTTGCATATGATGTTCTCAAATGGTGATTGAAAAGTCTTCTGATTCCTAGCATTATGGAAATTCTCATGAGATCTATATTTTTTTGCTATCATTGTTTTGTCTATAGGAGGGCGTTTTGGCTGGAGCGTTTTTGTAGGGGCACCTCAACTCGCCTGGTTTTCTTCGTCTTGGATCAGGGGGTTTTCATTAGTTTCATTGTGATCTATGATTAATTCATTTTAATTTCTTGTAGCATTTAGTTTCTTTATCTTGTATTGACAAATCTGATATGGTTGACGTTTGCTCATGCAGGGCAGGGGGCGCTTTGGTGGCTTGGAGCTTGTAGATGCCATAGAAATCACGGGGATCTTCCAAAATTGATTGGGATAGAAATGATCATCACTGTTAAAGAATTATACAATATTTTCCATGCAAGATCCAACAGGTAAATCCCTTCTTTTCAGATCTTATTCCATTGTACCTTGCTGTACTTCAAACTTTTTCTGAAAATTCCTAAAACACTAAAAACCCTAAAAATCAATAAATCTAGGAATTGTCTGGTATTTTTCCAAATCAATTCCGAGTTTCATATATCGGGCCTCCCCTTCACCAAATCAACTACAACGCTGGTCAAATTCCTCACAGTTTGACCCAGAACTAATTTTTAAGAAAAGTGCATAACCCCCCACTCAAAAATTTGACCTGGTAGCATTTTGATTATTTCTGAATTTTGACTTCACAGATGGATATATCGGGTCCCACATAGTTCAAATCAACCCCAACACTGTCCAAATGCTTGACAGTTTGAATTAGATCTGAAAAATTGAGTGAAACATCCCTAGCAACCTCACTCAAAACTGGATTTTTTTGAAAGTAAATTTTTCTAAAATCTGACAAGATAGGCTGATAGATCAGGGAACAAACACTCCAAAAAACCCCCAACGCTGAGCTAAGTTCTTCCCGATTCACCCTAGATCTGAAAAATTGGTTTTTAGCCTCTTATCCCCCCTCATCAGATTTTGACTTTTCTGCTGATTTTCTGATTTGGGCTTGTAGATCAGGTCACCTTGACCTCATTTCTCCTTCAATGCCGAGTCATTAGCCTCTAGGTGACCCTAGAACTACAGATCTGTCTTTCCAATCCATAGCGCTAGCCTTCCATTGAGATGGTTTCCCTGTGCCTTAGCTTTTCTAGACCAACTCCTTTTTGGGTTCAAAGATCGAGGTGTATCCCAGATGGGTGTTGGGCTCTGATCTACCAATGTGAATCAGACCTTAAATTTATATCAATCCGGGTCAGTAATCTTCGATGCACATCGAAGTTTTAGGACCTAGAGCTAGACTCGTTTGGATAATTTAATTATCTGTGAATTGAATCTACTATCAGATGAACAATACTGCAACTTAAAGATACAAAAATCCTTTTACAGGGTTAACTTCATTTGATTCTTTTCAAGTACACAACATTCTAGTTATGAAAGCAGTCTATTGGTGAAAGAACTGAGATAAAAAAACAATTAAACAATAACTTTAACTCTAACATACAGACTACAAGGTTCTTCCTAATCTTCCAGCACTGAGTGAACAGTTAACCATTAAATTCTTTTACAAGAAATTGTTCATAATTTATAATTGTTCTTTATCACTTCACCATTGAATAAACAACAATATATGGTATACAGAAGTCGTGGTCTGAACCATCAATGCCTTCAGTATTTAACCAGTAAAAGAACAGAGTTTATTAAACAATGCAAGTGATAAACAGCATGATGGAATAGCAGCTTGAACCATTAAATAAGATAACAGAGTTTTTCATGAATTCGATTAAAAACTAACTGAATTCGTTCTGCAACAATAAACTAGAAACTACAGGGATTAACACATACCAATGGCACGATTTAAATAGCCTACATCAAATGAAATCGCTGCAATCAACCAAATCGCTACACCGGCAAGTAAAAGAATGTGTAAACTCAATGACGGGGGCCCTCCAAAGCCTTGTTCACACACCAATTGAAGAATTACAGAACTGAAACTCTAAATGTATTCACCATAAATCAATTACACAGCAAAACCACGTAGTTCAGAAGCAATATGCATTCTTCCCAAAATCGTGATGGTTCTTCATTGTTTTGTGAAGTACTTATACAAATTCGAAATAAAAATGGAAATGCTATAATCTTGTAAACTAATTAATGAGCATAGCCATCGAGATCCTCATCAGAATCATGAAACTCAACAAAATCAAAACTGCCCCTTCTTTTGTGTTGAACGGGAGCATAGGTGGCCGCCTTTGACTGAGGTTGACTTGACATCTGTAAAGGCCACATCACTGATCCGTTGAATGTTCATCCATGCTTGGACACTGAGGATCTTTCCTCTATCTTCCAGTTCCCACCTAGCTGTCCTGCAAATGCTCAATCTTGGAGGTAATATAGGAAGTTAGTACATCCCGTAATCTAAGTAAAAATCTTAGTTAAAATGCTTAAAAAGTCTCAAAACTCAATTTATTAGAAAGTAATGACATTATACCTCTTAACCAAGGTTCATGGGTGAACTTTAAAGATTTTCTAATCAAAATGAAGGTTTTATGAAGGGAAATGAAAGATATCTAAGTGGCAAAAAGGGGTCAAAATGGTGCCCAACATCTCCCCCAAGAGGAAACTGCTGCATGTCCCCATGGAAAAAATGTTTGACCCTGTTCAAAACCAAAATTTTACCGCTGATCATCTTGCTTCTAGTCTTCTGTCTGTGATGATGCATCTGTTGAATCCCGAGATGTATAGAGGACCTTCAGTCTCTCATACTTAGCCTTATAAACCTTTCTTTGCTTATACCATCTGTATGCTTATTTAGTGATGCGTGTCCTCTGAACCTTCAGCTTCCTGTTGACTGCTTTTAGCTTCTCATTCTTTTGCTCAAGTTCCTCTATTTCAAGCTTTAATATTTTAATCTCTTTATTGATTTTAGAAGATTTCTTTTTCTTCATTTTTATTGGAAGTTGCTCAGAATTTGCATCCATCCCCAATTCTCCATGCTCTTGTGCTGAATATTCTTTTTCCTCTTCCATAGCTTGCTGCTCTGAGAAAAGAGAACTTGAACCTTTGGGTAATTCCTGTCCAAAATGATTTTCTTTTTCCTTCTCTTGCTGGTCTAAGAAGAGGTTGATCCTTTTTGCCTGCTTGATCACCTCATCAGGGTCTTGGATATCCTATGCTAATTCAGCTACTGGGTCTTCTTCTTGACTCCCCAAGGCTTGCATATGTTCCTCATATTCTAATGCTGATTGGCTTTGAGCTTGCTTATACTTTCTTGGCTTTCTCTGGTAGGTGGTGAAGATTTGATCCTGTTTTTGATACTGTTTTTCTTTCTTCTTCACACTTCTAGTTTGTATCCTTCTCTAAGTTTGTTTTGAACTTGCTGCCTCAGAGTTGTCCTCATCATCAGTAATCAGAAACACTTCTTTCTTTTTCTTCTTCCCCTTTGGCGGTTTTGAGCATGTTGCCTCAGGGTATGTTATCATCAGCAATTCATCTTCCTTTGAGCCTTCTTCAAGCAATTCTTCCTGCTCTTCAAACTGATTGTGAACTAGAAATCCCGACCATGTCAAATTCTGTCTTTGTAACTCATACTGGATGATGATTTTAATAAGTCCACAGTGAAACAGGCTTGTCATCTTGTCTTTTGGACGCCTTTGGACAACTTTGGCCATCTTAGTCAAACTCTGTAGCAAGAAATAAGGCATATTGATCTCACATTCACCTTTTAAATGTTGCAACAACTTGATGTGATAAAGGTAAACAATGCTAAATCTGCCTTCACAAGTAATAAATTTTTGAATAATGTAAACTATTTCATCCCAGGGATGAACTAGCCAGCTTCTTGGTATCCCTTTTTTCCAATCGACTGTTCCTGCTCTTGACCTACACAAAAATGGCATCCATGCTTTCTCTTTAAACTGTTTAGTCTTGAAAAACCTTTCCCCTTGCTGTGGCAGACCAGTAACTTGAGCTAGGATGTCTTCTGACAGTCTAAATTGCAAGTTCCCCACTCTAACTCTTTCTCCATCAAAGGCTTCAGCAAAAGCTAAACTAGCCTGCTCATTATGCCCATTGAATTTTCCAAAGAAATTTACCCACTGCTTATTTTCAATAATCTCAAGGCAACTCTCATGAATATCATTGGGATTAAATGTCGCTGGTTCCAATCTAGCTGAAATTTTATATTTAAAAGGAAAATAGGAACCTTTCAACCTTTAACTCTGTCTTTGTCTTCCTATCTCCTTAACAATACTCTGTAATTGGTGAAATTTCTGTTGGTCTGAGCAGAGTATTCAACAAGGAAAGGGTTTAAATCTTACCTCTTCTCTAGTGCAAGTGTTTTTACTTCCTCTTGCTCGATTTCCATAGATATTGGAGCATTCACGGCGTCCCTCACACTGACTGTCTTTCCTCCTGCGCGATTTCTTCAGCAAATGGTGTTTGCAAACTTTCTTTTTACTGACTGTCTCTCTTCCTTTTCGATTTCTTCAGCAAATGGTGCATTCACACTTCCTGAAACTCACAACTTCCTTCTCACTATCGATTGTCTTCACACAGGAGTCGATTTTGTAGAGACAACCATTGGACTCGTCCTCAAGGAAAATGACCAAGTCGTGGTCTCTAATGTTATCAATTCAAAATGAAAAATCAAGCTTACTTACATGCTGTTGTGGGGCATCATCCCACGTTTTCCTTTCATCATTTCCAAAAACGTGCCACTTCATTCAATTACTCATAAAATGAGAGGTAAGGTTTTGGTTTATAAAACATTTTAATCTCTTTATATGCCCAACGTTTAATGCACAAGTTGCAATATACACTTCAGTTATTTGCATACCCAATGTTTTTAATAAACAGGCTGTAATAAAAGGATTTTTTTCTCTTTAAAATAAACCTTTCTCCTTTATAAAAACTATGTTGAAGATATATATGACCTCTTTTTTTTTATAAATTCTCTATATTACCTAATGCATGATGCACTAAATATATATAAAAGAAACTTTTGGAATTCCTTTATGTCAAAATATTTCACTTTTTGCTGAGAAGGAGAACCTGTTTGTCTTTAAACCAAGAAGAAAAATCTGCCTGTAAAATGCAGTATGTATCCTATAGAGTGCAGTATGTATCCTGCAGAATGCAGCATAGATTTTGGCCATTTACAATTTCCCTTGGGTTTGATCCTGACAACCATCTTGACCTCTAGGGTGGAAAATGAAGTAATGGCAGAGACTTGGGTGGAAAATGAAGTGCTGGCAGAGACTAATGGAAGGTAAGTGAAGTAATGGCAGAGACTTATCAGAATAATGAAAAAATAGGCAGTCAAGCTTTACAATAATTGGTAATATGTCATCACTTAATAACAAAGAATTCTGAAATTTTTTAAAACATAAAACTATAAATCCTTACAGACTTTGCTTGATATCCCTGTGTGATGAGCTTGCTGCCTGACAAAGTTGGCTTGTATTCTGATTGTCCTTCTGATTTCTTGTGTCTGCTACTATCTCATATTCCTTCAGCTTCACTGAAAGTTAGGTCCTTCTGTAGATCTCTTCTGCCTTACTAGAAGTCAGGTCCCTCTGCATTTAAAAATCTCTTGTATTGCTGGTAATCAGGTCCCTCTACATATAAAAATCACAATCCTCTGCATATGGAAAGACTTGGAGGGTTCTAAATGCTTATCCCCCTCACAGGCTTACCTTTTGACTTGTCCTCAAGTCAAACAAGATCTTCATTATTTGGAAAACAAAAATATGTATAGAAACAGGAAATTGAAGAAGATATTTTTGTGAATTTTCAATGGCCAGGTAAACCTGGTTTTCCACAGAAAATTCAAGTTTATATTGTGCCAGTAAACTGGTTTCACAACTAAACTTCCTTTTTTCTTATTTATTTATATATATATATTTATTGTTTTGTTTTTTTATTTTATTTTATTTGTTTTATTTGCTTGCTGTATTAGAGCAGCTTAGGAGCAGGTGAAGGAGAAACACTGATGTGTTTATCCAGCACTTGCATTTCCTTGTGCTACGAAATTTGTTGAATGAAATCTGCCTTGTTGATAGGTTTGTTGTACAGCTTGATCCGGTGGCCATTGACCACAAATGTATGTGCTTCATCATCTATGGTTTTAAGTTTGACTGAACCATTTTCATAGACATCAACAATATCATATGGACCAAGCCAGTGAGTAGTGAATTTGGCTTTGAAATCTTTAAAGTTTGAGTCAAATAACAATGCCCAGTCACCGATGTGAAATTGCTTCTTTTTGATAAATTTATCATGCCATTGAGCTCTCTGCTGTTGGATCAGAATATTGTGTTCTATGGAAGCCTGTCTTATCTCATCTAGTTGGTTCAACTGAAGTATTCTTTCTTGCTGAGCCTCAGAAAGATCCATGCCTAAATCTGCTGCTAACTTGAAGGTATGAATTTGAAACTCTATAGGGAGGAGGACTTGCTTACCGTAGATAAGCTGGTAAGGAGAAAAACCAGTATTGTTCTTCCAAGTGATCCTGTATGCCCATAAAGCTTCAGTAAGCTTTGCTGACCAATCCTTCCTATGCATCTGAACAGTTTTGGTGATGATTCCTTCTAGGGTTTTGTTGGTAGATTCCACTTGGCCATTGGCTTGTGGATGGTAAGGGGTGGACTTTCTATGCTTGATCTTGTATTTTTCTGCTATCTCTTGCACTAATTTGGAAGTAAACTGGGCACCTTGATCAGTTACAATTTCCCTAGGTACCCCAAATCGGACAAAGATCTCCTCAAAAATAAAGTTTACCACAGTCTGCTCCGTGGCTCTCGGTAAAGGCTTGGCCTCTACCCACTTAGTAACATAGTCTGTACAGACCAAAATTTACTTCTTCCCTTGTGATGGTGGATTAATTGGACCAATGAAGTCAAGTGCCCACTTTTCAAATGGTTCAATGAGGATTTGGGGATGAAGTGGCATTTCATTAGACCGGACTGGCCGTCCCATCCGTTGACAAGTATCACAACTTCTAACATACCTCTTAGCATATTTGAAAATAGTAGGCCAATAATACCCCAGATTGAGTATCTTGTATGCTGTCCTTTTATCTGCAAAATGACCACCACACGGTTCGTCATGACATGCCTTTAAAATATCTAAGATTTCATCCTGTCGTACACATCTTCTTATAATTAGGTCATATCCTGTGTAAAAGAGGTCACCATTAACCCATATACACCTAGCACTTTGTTTAATTATATTTTTCTTTTCTTTAGATGTCAGAGATGGTGGTAATTGTCCGGATGATAAGTAATTAGCAATGTCATCATACCAAGGAGTGATAACAGAAATTGCAAACATGTGTTCATCAGGAAAACTATCAGAAACAGGAACAATCTCACCAGTATTGTGTAAACGAGACAGGAAGTCTGCTACTTTATTTTCTCGTCCCAGTCGATCTAGAACAGTGATGTTGAATTCCTGCATTAGTAACAACCATCTAGTAATCCGACCATTAGTGATAGACTTGTTCATTAAATATCGTAAGGCTGAATGATCTGTATGGACAAAAAATTCATAACCAGTTATGTAATGACGGAACTTATTTACAGCATGAACCACCGCCAACATTTCCTTTTCAGTGACTGTATAGTTTAACTCTGCAGGGGTCAGATTTTTACTTATAAAATAGATTACATAAGTCAAAGTATGTTCTTTCTAGCCCAATGAGGCCCCTATTGCAGTAGCAGAGGCATCAGTAGAAATATGAAAAGGTAATGCCCAATTTCCCCCCCTTAAAATGGATGCAATGGAGAGCTTCTCCTTAAGTGTCTGAAATGCAGATTGACAATCAGTATCCCAATTAAAATTCACATCTTTGGAAAGCAATTTAAACAATGGCAGAGCTATCTTACTGAAATTTGCAATAAATCTACGATAATAGCCTGCATACCCTAAAAAGCTTCTTACATCTGTTTGAGTTGTTGGTTTAGATAAATTGTCAATAATTTGAATTTTATCAGGATCTACTTTTATACCAGATGCAGAAATGTGATGTCCTAAAACTATCCCTTCAGTCATCATCATAAAACATTTTTCATTACTGAGGGAAAGATTTGAGTCAACACACCTTTTCAAAATTTTCTCCAGGTTTGCCAAGGAATCCTCAAATGTACTTCCATACACAGTAAAATCATCCATGTAAATTTCGACACACTCATGAATTAGGTCTGCAAAGATGGCCAAGAATGCCCTCTGAAAGGTAGCTGGGTTATTACATAATCCAAAAGGTAAAACCTTGTAGGCATAGGTGCCCTAGGGACATGTAAAGGTGGTTTTGTCCTGGCCTTCTATTGCAATACTAATTTGATTATACCCACTGAAACCATCTAAAAATGAAAAGTATTCTTTGCCAGCTAGGGTATCCAACACTTGATCAATGAAAGGCAATGGAAAGTAGTCTTTTAATTTTGCCTTATTTAATTCCCTGTAATCCACACATATGCGCCATTTACCATTCTTTTTAGGAACAAAAACCAAGGGAGATACCCATTGGCTGTCGGAAATGGGGTAAATATACCCTACTTTTAACAACTTTTGCAGCTCTTCTTTGACTATTTCTTTTAGTATAGGGTTCATTCTGCGTTGTGGTTGTCTAAGAGGCTTGATCTTATCATCTATGTAAATATGGTGAGTGCATGTCTCATGATGAATACCATGCATATCAGTGTACTCCCAAGCAAATGCATGTGAATGTGTATTCAGTAAATTAATCAATTGTTCTTCTTGTGATGGAGTAAGATGTGCACTTATATTCAAACTTTTACCTGGACTGATTTCAACTGTCTTACTTTGAGTATCTGTGATTGAATGAACATTGAGAATATCATGAAGTGCCAATGCTAGAGAATGTATTGTGCAATTTTCCTGAAAATTATAACCCAAAACTTGATTTCCTGCAGCATATTATATGTCTCTTAATTCTTCATAAATATCAGGTTCAGCAATAAAATAGTCTAACAAATATTCATTATCTGCTTCCTGAAAGTCATAGAACTGGTTGATACTCAGGATAGGCTGAATCACTTCTTCTTCTTGTTCCTTAGTCTCATTAATCCATGACAGCTGATCTAATGTAGAAGGTCTTTGGGCAGAAGGGTAGAGTGTAATTTGTTTTCTTTCTGTTCCATGTGAAATAAGCATGCTACTTGACCTACACCCTATGAAGGAATATGTTGTTGCCAGCCATGGTCTGCCAAGAATCAAAGGGTGACCTCCTAGGTTAGACTTTGGCTGTAGTACTATGAAATAAACAGGGTACTCCCAGGAGTATAAAGAAACAATGATATCTTCTAAGACCCCTTCAGGTGTAATTTTAGACCTATCAGCGAATTCTAAGACTGTTGTGGTTGGCCTGAGATTCGTTAAGTGAAGGTATTCCATTGTCTCAAGTGTCATAACATTAATGGCAGCACCTAAATCGATCAATGTTTTTGGAATTGAAAAATTATTAATAGTAATTGTAACCATTGGAATCCAAGGATCCATACACTTTTCAATGAAAACAGTGTTAGACATTAGTCCTGCTAAATTTCCTACCACATGAATTTTTGATGGATCCTTCTTCCTCTTATTAAGACATAATTCCTTAACTGCTTTAGTGTAAATTGGAATATCCTTTATAGCCTGCAGTAAAGGAATTTTGACATATGCATTTTTTAACTCATTCAAAACATCAAAATCAGGTAAATAAATTGAAGGTTTTTCTTTGATCAACCTTTCTGGAAAAGGAGGCTCATATGTTACTAATGTTTTTCCTTTTTGATTATGATTTTCTGACTAATATTTTTCTGTATTTATTTTTTTTGGAGTTTTCTCATTTTCTGTTTGTTCTTCTAAAATAACAGGAGATTCTTTTTGTAAGGTTTTCCCAGATCTTAAATTGATATTTTGCAGTGGAAGAACTGAATAGGGAAGTGCCATTCCATCATCAACATTATACATAGGTCTGTCTATTTTATTGTTTGGATTTGGAATTGGCTGAGCTGGTATTTGGGTAGGTCGAGGTGGAGGCTGATTGGATGGAAATTGAAGCTGTTGAAGTGGTGGACCTAATTGAGGAGCCATATTGGGTTGTTGGAAAGATGGGACTTGGTAAGAAGGAGCTTGAACTTGATGCTGCTGGTATTGGGGATAGGCTGAAGGTTGTTGGTATGGCTGCAAATAAGCTTGCTGGTATGTCTGGTTACCATGGGCATAACCTCTCCAATTCGGAGTAGATTGGGATAATGGAGGAGACCAAGTTTGCCAAGGCATGGGTGCACTCCATGAATTCTGAATAGGAGTTTGATAATTTGCATGAAACTGCTGCATAGGGTCTTGAGACATACCTGAATATCATGGCTTCCAAGGTCTTCGTTGTCTCATAAAGTAGAGAGACTCCATGATTTGATTCTCCTCCATTCGAGCTACCTGCAACTCTTTCAATCTAGGGCAGTCATCAGTTTTATGATTAAAAGTACATAAGCCACAAATTTCAACAGCATTTAAAGGACATTCTTTAAGTGGATGTTTCTTTCTACACTTAGGACAAAAGATAGACAAGGCTTGATCTTGCTGGTCCTGTTGTTCTTGTCTCTTCTTAGTTTTTGCTACTTCGACTTGTGTACCTAATGTGCTCAATAAATCAGTCTTAAAATCTTCTAGCAGATTTCCAAGCCCAGCCCTAGAAATACCACTGTTTGCAGACTTGTTTACTTTGGTAATGATGTCCCTTTTTCCAATTCTAGCCTTCCCTCTCGAATATTTCTGACATAAATCCTGTATCTCATCAAAAGGAAGGTAAGAAATGTCACCTTTTCCCATAACATTCAAAATATCTAAATGCTCTTCTTTTATTCCTTTCAGAAATATTGTTCTAATCATCTCTTGTGTTAAAGAATTGTATTTGGATTTCTGTAGGTTATATGAAAATCTTTCCAAATACTCCTCCAAGCTCTCATCCTCCTGTTGAGTCATTCCAAAAATGTCATCCTTTGGATCCTTCGATTTGCAATATGCCTGATATTTTCGAAGAAAGATCTTCCTCATCTCATCCCAGCTAGTAATAGAATGCTCTCCTAAGCCCATGAACCATTTTAAAGCAGCTACTTTAAGGGTAGCAGGGAAAATATGAAGCTTATGGGTGTCACCAGTGTATCCATAAGTTCAGCACAAGATATCAAACTCGAATAGGAAAGAGTCAGGGTCTTCAGAGGTCATGCCATAGAAGTTTGGTAAAACAGAGGGTGGAATGTTCTTCATTTTTACATCTTCCCCTAAGATAATACTAGTATCCAGAATGGGGAATTTGAAAGTGGCTTCCTGATCTCCTTTAGTTGTTTCATCCCTCTCTTGTCTCCTTTCTTCTTCCCTGTCATGTCTCCTCTCTTCTTCTCTTTCATGCCGCCTTTCTTCTTCTCTTCTCTCCTGTCTGCGTTTGTTTTCTATTTCCAGCATCCTCTCATATTCCCTTCTCTATTCTGCAGTTGGTCCTTTTGCTGTCTCTTCCTCAGCCATTTTAGAAGTACCTACTGTTGAGATGAATCCTTTTGGAAGAGAAGCCATTGTTACTTCTGTTTTTGGGGGGTTTTTAAGAAATATTCCTTTCTCGTCTCTTAGTCTTGACATAAAAGTAAAACCTATTCTGTGTTTTTGTTGAAAATTTTGTTTTTATCAGAAAACTAAAGTTCCTAAACCTGCTTCTACAATGCCTCCCCGGCAATGGCGCCAAAATGTTGGGCTCTGATCTACCAATGTGAATCAGACCTTAAATTTATATCAATCCAGGTCAGTAAGCTTCAAGGCACATCCAAGTTTTAGGACCTAGAGTAGACTCGTTTGGATAATTTAATTATCTGTGAATTGAATCTACTGTCAGATGAACAATACTACAACTTAAAGATACAAAAATCCTTTTACAGGGTTAACTTAATTTGATTCTTTTCAAGTACACAACATTCTAGTTATGAAAGCAGTCTATTGGTGAAAGAACTGAGATAAAAAAACAATTAAACAATAACTTTAACTCTAACATACAGACTACAAGGTTCTGCCTAATCTTCCAGCGCCGAGTGAACAGTTAACCATTAAATTCTTTTACAAGAAATTGTTCTTTATCGCTTCACCATTGAATAAACAACAATATATAGTATACAGAAGTCATGGTCTGAACCATCAATGCCTTCAGTATTTAACCAGTAAAAGAATAGAGTTTATTAAACAATGCAAGTGATAAACAACACGATGGAATAGCAGCTTGAACCATTAAATAAGATAATAGAGTTTTTCATGAAGTCGATTAAAAACTAACTAAATTCGTTCTACAACAATAAACTAGAAACTACAGGGATTAACACATACCAATGGCACGATTTAAATAGCCTGCATTAAATGAAATCACTGCAATCAACCAAATCGCTACACCGGCAAGTAAAAGAATGTGTAAACTCAACGATGGGGGCCCTCCAAAGCCTTGTTCACACACCAATTGAAGAATTACAGAACTGAAACTCTAAATGTATTCACCATAAATCAATTACACAACAAAACCACGCAGTTCAGAAGCAAGATGTGTTCTTCCCAAAATTGTGATGGTTCTTCATTATTTTGTGAAGTACTTATACAAATTCGAAATAAAACTGGAAATGCTATAATACTGTAAACTAATTAATGAGCATAGCCATCGAGATCCTCATCAGAATCATGAAACTCAACAAAATCAAAACTGCCCCTTCTTTTGTGTTGAACGAGAGCATAGGTGGCCACCTTTGACTGAGGTTGACTTGACATCTGTAAAGGCCACATCACTGATCCATTGAATGTTCATCCATGCTTGGACACTGAGGATCTTTCCTCTATCTTCCAGTTCCTGCCTAGCTGTCCTACAAATGCTTAATCTTGGAGGTAATATGGGAAGTTAGTACATCCCGTAATCTAAGTAAAAATATTAGTTAAAATGATTAAAAAGTCTCAAAACTCAATTTATTAGAAAGTAATGACATTATACCTATTAACCAAGGTTCATGGGTGAACTTTAAAGCTTTTCTAATCAAAATGAAGGTTTTATGAAGGGAAATGAAAGATATCTAAGTGGCAAAAAGGGGTCAAAACGGTGCCCAACAATGGGTTCACTGAAACATTGGGTTTTTGCTGACTCCATTTCCCAATAGAAACAAGGCACTGATCTCCTAGCTAACGCTAGCCCCAACTTGACCTCACTCCTATTCCTTTTGCCAACAACTACTGATAACTCAAGTGACCTATATTTCATTGAGATTGTCCCCTTGGTATTCAGCAGTCCCAAATCTATTCGTTCTCACCCTGTCACAGTTATGTTTCCCAAGACAGTGGTCATATCCATCAGTTGCTAGTACCTTAACCCTAGAGCTAGGGTTTCCATTTACCTTGCACCTTAAGTACCCTAAATCCCCATCTGATCTTCTTCTAGTGTCTAGGTCTGATCTCTCCTATCAGGAGCATATCTAGGTCTCCCCCATTGTTGTCTTGGACTAGGATAACATAAAGTGAAGGCTTCCTTGATTGGCATGAAAACCATCCATTTGGGAGTCTAGGCATTCATGGTTCCACCCCTTAGTTGCTTGCCCCTCTACCATCCATCTTGGATCCACCTCACACAGGAAGCTACAAGGTGGGTGAGAATAATGTGCATCATCATAAAGTAAAAAATGATTCTCCTACAAATGTGAATAAGAATGTGCTCCAATCATGTCATCATAAAAAGTAAATCTATGAGTTGCATACTCCTCATGTGGCACCATCAAAAAGAACCCTTTCACCCATACTTCATTGAGACTAATGTTGCAAAACATGGAATTGTCGAATGTAGGAGAATGAACTAACTGACCCAAATGATCAAAAAGTACAGAAGCTTCATCATGGGAAGGATCCATATGGGTAGTATCATGCAGCTCCTTCAAAAGTGTGAAACCTTTGTCATAGATGGGTTCCAATGTAGAGGAATCATGCTCTTCTTTAAAAATTGCATAACATTCATCAAGAGAAAATTCAAGTTCCTCTTCCACCACATCAATTTTTTGGATATCTTCAAGTTCATCTTCAAATACATCAAGCACATTCGAATTTATACATTTCTCATGATCCACCATGTTATGAGAATCCTCCAAACAATCTACCATTTGACAATATGAAACATAGGAGGAAAAACAAGTATCTTGCAACTTTTCAAGAAGTTGCTCATTTTGAATTGTGAGCTTATGATTATCCTCATTATTATTCAAGTATGCATCATGTAGAAATTAATTAATCTCAAAAAAATGGTTTATATAAAAAATAAAAGACATGAAATTACCTTTAATGTGGCACATTGCTCTTTGAATCTTCTCCATGTCTTCAAGGAAGGATGTTTCCTCCAATGAAGTAGCTCTCCAACAAGAATTTGACACTAATTCTTGAGTGTCATGGAGTATTCTAAGGGAATATTGGATCTTATTTTCATTCATATTTAAGTACCATTCAAGAAAATGAGGCTCTTGCAAATGAACCTCCTTATCTTCTTCCTTCTTGCTTGGACCAACTTCATGAATATCAAGTGGTGATGGGGAAGTTGATCTTGTTTCTTCTTCAACTGCTACAAGGTATTCATTTTAATGTTTAATGGAAGTTTGGATTGCAGAAACACTTTAAAAAGTGATATCTATGCCACCAAAATAGAGGTGTGAGCATCCATCAGTAGGTACTCCTTCATAGTTCAAGCATCCATTAGTAGATGCTCTTTGTTTCATTTCCAAAGTAGGATGTGTCTCGAAATGATCTTCACTATTTTCAATAGAAAATTATTTATGATCATGTGATTTATCTTCATATTTTATAGAGTCACTTGGGAGTACCTTTCGATCCTCTTCATGTACTACTTCATCTACTTCACCTATTTTAGAACTAGGTGGTTCATGGGTCTCCTCCTTTTGCTCCTTCAAGCAAACTGATGCATTTTTCTCCTTGGTTTTCTTAAGATCAATATATTTTCTCCAACTTTGGATTAAAAACAATTCGAATCCTTTCATAATATTCTTGGTCATGTCTTCAAAGATATTTTCCATGATTTTTATATGCTCCTCACCATCATATGAGGTTCCCTTTTCATCCCTAGTCATAGTTTCCTCTTCAACAAAAGCACTTTTGGTTTCAATATCTAATGCTGGTCCCTGAATTCCTATCCTCCTAAATATAAGACCACATCAGGTTCCATGATCATGCTCTGATACCACTATAATGTCTCTTTTTAATTTTTTTTATTCAATTACCAATTTGTCACCTTTTTCCCAATTTCGACCTTTGACTAGTTTTGATGTATAGGTCTCCAAATTGACCCAAATGCTCCCAAATATTCTGAGAAGGTGTATGAATGATATTAATACTTGAATATTATGTTCAAGGATGATTTATTACCCTCCAATTACTTCTGTAAATTTTTTTAATATTCTGACCAAAGTAGGAGTCTTTACTAGCAAATTGGGGCTCCAATTCCCCGTGGGTAAATGTTGGAAATGGATTCTCAAATGCTCCCCAACCCACCCGAATTTATGAATAGAGGAAGAGGATTTTTAAGGTAAAATTTTAAGGTCTCATATTCATAATTATTCAATTTATGGAGGCTGTTATGACCCTCTCCCAAACAACTACAAAATCACTAATTTGACCCTTGGGGAAATGGCATCAAATCTTCTCCAAATGTAATTAAACTGAGTAAATTGACCTCAAATGATTAAGTGATCAAAATGAAACTTGTAATGATCATAAATTAAATTCCATTCATCATAAATATCTCATAGAGACAGTCTTGCATTTGAAATAATTAACATTACAATGGCATACAACAATATAGTGGGGTAATGGTCATTGTTTGCTCATTAAAATTCATTTTTACATACAACTTATTGGTATTTCTACCTGATAATTTATCATAATGAATAAAATATAATATTTATATTCTTACAATCATAAATAGACAATTAAATTCTCTTCCAATTCGAAATCATCAACATTACAATGGTTCAGAACAAGATAGTGGGGAAATGGCACTATTTCTTCATTGTTCAACATTTTTACATGAAATATTTTGGTATTTCGACCTAAGAGTCTTATGAACTTGAAATATAGAGAATTTTAATCATAACATGAAATAATGGGGCATTAGAAGCTTCCCCAAAGAGATCAATAGCCCACCCAAAGCGCAATCCATCCACGAGCAAGAATATGCAATAAAAAATAGAAACAGTTGAAAGAAAGAGATGCACTAAAAGGAACCAGGATCTGACATGTATATTACACCTGAAAATTCAAATCCATTAAATCTCCATGAAATACCTGAGTGTCCTCTCCAAACACAACCTTAGATGGGAATATTTCACCCTTAAAATTGGCTAAGGCAAGAAACTAGTCATCCAATAGCTCTCTCAATTCACAAATGCAAATTTCTCAAATGATCAAAAGAAATTCTATTGGTTGATTCCTATATTTTATAAAAATACTTAGCCTTATAAGGTTACCAATCTATACACACACTGAAGCCAATTTGAATTTGGGTGTGGGCTCAATATTTTCCATGTGTCCTCCCTTTCCTAGCCTTGCATCTTCCCCCAATTTGAGTAGGAACCCATTGAGCTTCCCCAAATCACATGAGAGCCATATTGGATGCTCTATTTCAACATGAAATTTCATATAGGTCATATTTCAGCTTTCATATCTTATTTGTGTCATAGCATCTTCATCATTATTCTCATAGAGCTAGGGAATCTAGTCCAAGTGTCTCACTAGCTCCAAAATGACTCTTCCTCTCCCATGTAAGTTACATTTCCTTCCAAATTATACCTATGATGCACATGGACAAGTGTATTAGCCTTATAAATCATCCAAGAACATTTATGCTTCCCATGAATTCGAAATTGCAAGAGGAGGATGCCATGTGGCACATAATTTTTGGCTTGTGTGGGCCCCATAGTATCCATGTGTCTCCATGATCAATTGACACTTTGATTTTCCCTTGTATTTATTTATTTAGATCCTTTATTAAATATTTATTCCATTTTAATTTTCAAAAATCATTTATTTCCCCCCTTATTCCAAATCCCAAAGCTTCCACCCCCAACCTAGGAAACTAGTAATTTTCCTCGGAAATTATTTGACCCTTAGTATCAATTTGACAAACTCTCATGAATATGAAAAATGTGATTAGGCCATTGTGACCCAATGCAAAATTTGGGACATGACACTGCCAGCTAGAACCCTTCAGGTTTCCCTGTATATACTTCTTCTTCCAAATCTCCATTGAGAAAGGTTGGCTTAACATCCATCTGATATACTTTGAAGTTCTTATCAGTGGCATAGGAAAGAAAAATTCTGATGGATTCCAATCGTGCTATTGGTGCACAAGTTTCATCAAAGTCTCTTCCCTCAACTTGGGCATACCCTTTGCAAACTAATTGATCTTTATTCCTTACAATTTGTCCTTGTTCATTCATCTTGTTTTTAAACACCCACTTGAGCATATTACGTTTTTATCTACAGGTCTAGGAACCAACTCCCAAGTGTTATTTTTCTCAATATGATCAAGCTCTTTATTCATGATTTAACCCAATATTCATCCTCACTATCCTCTTCAAAATTCTTAGGTTCCATCATAGATAGGAAAGCAATTTGGGATTGTTATGAAGCTTTGATCAACTTTCTTCTTGTCTGAACTCCTTTATTCTTGTCTCCAATTATCTAACTTTCAGGGTGATTCTTCTAACCTATTCTGGAAGGTGATTTTGTTTATGTCTACTGCCTTGAATCTATCTGAGTGTTTGCATGTTCATCATATGAATCTAAATCTTCTTTTTTTGATTCTTGGACCTATTTTTCTTTAACTTCCACTGTATCTTCTGTATCTAGATCAACACTGCTTACTTGAATGTCTTTTACAAAGATTCCTTCATCAATATTGATGTCAATACAATCAACCAATTTGTGCAGCCTCTTATTATAACAAGTATACCCTTTACTATTTGTAGCATATCCTAAGAGGATACCTTCATAAGCCCTGCCATCATATTTCCCAAGATGTTCATCATTATTTTTGATATAACACTTACTTCCAAATACTTTAAAGTGTTTGATAGAAGAAGGTCTTCTAAGCCATAGTTCATAAGGAGTCTTATCACTATTCGGCCTTAGGTGAGATTTATTAAAAATATGAACCGCTGTGTGAATTGCCTCTACCCAGTATATTTGAGAAATATTCTTTTCATTCATCATTGATCTTGCCATCTATTGTACTGACCTATTCTATCTCTCAACAACTCTATTCTATTGTGGGATCCCTAGAATAATGTATTATCTCTTAATTCCATTTTTATCACAAAATTCCTTGAAGTCTCATGAACTTAACTCTCCTCATCTATCATATCTTACTGCCTTGAGTCTTTTTCCTGTTTGATTCTCAGTTAGGGCCTTCAAAGTTTTGAATTTTTCAAATGCCTCATATTTTTCTTTCAAAAAAGCAACCCAGTAAGTCTAGAATAATCATCAATGACCAACATAAAATATATTTCTCCTCTTGTGCCTTATTTTCTTAATGGTCCACACAGATCCATATGTACTAACTGAAGTGGTTTTTCTGTTGATGTGAAGTTCTTGGATTTAAACTGTGTGCGAGTCAGTTTTCCCATTTGACAAGGTTTACAAATAGAGTTATATGGCTTTGATATCTTTGGAAGATCTCTTACTGTCCCATTGTTCACAAGTTTGATTATATGATCAAAGCTTAAATGTCCAAGTCTCCTATGCCAAAGCCAACTTTTATTATACTTGCTTAGATGTCATTCTTCTTGTTCTTCTTTCAAGACATAGACATTGTTTTCAGTTCTTATACCTTTTAGAACCAACTTTCATGAGGGTGCATACTTTATCTTGCAATATTTAGAAGTGAAAACAACTTCACATCCTTTGTCACAAACCTAATTGACACTAAGAAGATTATGTTTTAGTCCATCTACAAACAACACATCTTGGGATTTCCCTTTTCCATTACTCAATTTGACCATTCCTTTTCCTTTGATCTTCCCTGGAGCATAATTTCCAAAAGTTACATTTCCTGATTTATTTTCACTTAAAGACAAAAATTTACTTTTATCGCCACTCATATGTTTGGAACATGCACTGTAAATGTACCAGGGTCCTTTTTTATTCTGAGCAGAAAGGACTAAGCCACATTTGTTATCTTCTTTCTTCTTCCAAATTTTATTACTTCCAGTAGAGTAATTCAATCTTGAGTCTGTTTTGTAATCCTTCAGATGAAAGTTTGAAATCTTGTGTCCACAGTTATGACAAACATAACACTCTGGCTCATTGTACATTAAATCAAAATAATTGTTATTTCTATCATGAGTTATTCTCTGAGTTGTATGCAGTTCTTGTTTGCTTGCTGACTGTCTTGTTTTATGTTGTAGCCCTTGACTATTCCTTGATTCCATGTTTCTAAAATTAAATTCACAGTTTGCAGCTTTGTGACCAAAATTAGAGAAACAATAATAGTAACCATAGAAAAAATTTTGGTACCTTAATCTTGGAGGTCATTTCTTTTGTTGACTATGTTTTTGAACATTCCTTGGTTGATGATTTTGATCGGAGTTTCTGACTCTTGTACTTGCCTCATTTCCTTTTGCTTGCATAGTAGGTTCGCATTCCGATTGCTTGCTGCAAGAACCTTCTTCGCAGACAAGACCTGCTTTTACCCATGGGGCATTTGATTGCTGAGAATGTTGTTCAATTCCTCTGAAGCCTTGATACTAGAAATATTTTGGTGGTAAAAAGCTTGAAATTTCTTCAACTTTTTCCTAGCTTCCACTACTTCTGCTTCCAAATATTCACATCTCTTTTCCCCTTATGTTGATTGTTGTCTGAGAAGCTCTTCTATCTTCTTTGCTTCTTTTAGTTCCAATTTTAACAGGGCAATGTCTTCACTTGGGTTTTTTCCATTCTTGTCATATTGTACCAGGAACTGTTTGCTTTTCTTTTCTTTAATACGAGTCTGTCAATTTCCTCTAGAGCACTGATTAGTTCCCCTTCGATGTCAACCATAGATTCTTCCTCATTCAGGTCACTTTCTATACATTCATTTCCAACATCATTTATGGCCATAAGCATAAAGTTTTTCACTTCATCTTCACCAGATGAATCACTGTCTGTTTCTTCTGAAGAATCAACATCATTTACACACAGGATTTTCTTTTTGTGTTTAGCCTCTTTATCGTATTTATTGAATGAATAAATTTCATCATCATCAGATGTCTACATCTTGTGCTTGAGGTGACATCTGGAAGAAAAATGACCTATTTTACCACTTTTAAAACATTTAAAGGGCATCTTACCTTTGTATTTTCCTAAAACTTTCTTCATCCTCCTTACAAATTTTGGCTTAGCCACATCCATTTCAGAATGTTTATCTGCTTTAAAAGTATCTTCTCGAGTGGTGGATTTGTCTTTAACAATCCTCATTTCATAAGTTGTCAGGATACCTGAAAGTTGGTCAATGGGCAGAGTTTTTCAATCACTCAATTCTTCTATTGCTAAGACCTTGGGATTAAATCTCTCAGGTATAGATATTAAAATTTTCTGAACAAGGAAAGCTTCATCAAACATTTCACCGAGACCCTTCATGGAATTCACAGTATCTTCTATTCTTAGGAAGTATTTATTGAGTATCTCATGCTCATTCATTTTTAGTTGTTCAAATTTTAGCCTATATGTATTTAGTTTGGCGTCCTTTAATTTTTCATTTCCTTCATAACATTTTATAAGCTTATCCCACATTTCTTTCGTAGAATCAAGATGCATTACTCTAACAAACTCAACCTCTGCACGACCACTTAGAATAACATTCATTGCCTTTGCATTGAAACTAAATTCCAGCTTATCATCTATGGAAGCTAGCAAAATTGGCTTTAGATAGCCAGTATCTACTACATCCCACACATCAGCTCCTAAGGACATTATATAGGTTCTTGTTTTAACCTTCCAAAAGGAAAAGTTTGTTCCATTAAACAGAGGAACCTTATTGTTATAGCTGATTTTACCACTCCAGGTGAATCACACTTGTATGGCCTTACCCTGTTCCTCTGCAGACTCCTTAGACCCCTTGGACCATTTTTTGTCCTTTGATGTTTCCTTGACCATCCCTAAAAACATGTGAAAATTAATACACGTGACTTTTAAACCCTTAATCACGTATATACGTGGGTTTGACCCCTAAAACCACGTACATCGGGATGTGTGCATAATCCAAATCCTTTTGGAGTTTTCGTTGACATGGATCCGATTCACTTGACTCCTGGCCTTCCCTATGCCTTGAGATCGCTCGGATTCGACCTTTCATTACCCCTTTGAAAAGCTATATAAGGAACTCTATGGTACATTAAAGGCACATGAGAGAATTGAGAGTAAATAAACTATAGTCCATTGTTTCCAGAACTTGTGCTTGAGTCTATATCCCTTTGTCCCCTGGAGCAATTTTGTGTTCTTCCCAAGCTTGCCTTTTGCTTGTGAGCTTGCTATCGAGAGATGGAGGATTGAGGTGGTGGAGGTCCAAGTGGGGGATTCAGTTTCTCTGATTCGCAGACGTGCCGACAGAGGTTGTATCCATTGTAATCTCTAATTTTATATTAATAGAAATATCTTTTCCTGTCCAATAGTGTATGTTTGAATGAATATTTTATCCATGGGATGATTTCAAATGCTTATACATTGTTGATCATATATGCTAGAATAAATCTAACACCAATATATATAGTATGATTTTATTGTTTACTTGTTGTTGAGGAAGTAATCTATCAATTCAAGCTACATTTGGAAAGCTCAATGGGGATCTACTTCAACCGTTCGGAATAAGGTACGAGGTCTGATCCTTTAGTGTTAGATGTTTAATTTCTATTGCATATTGGAAAGGATTGATTTCTAGAGTCAAGCTGTTTGTTGTGGTACCCCAAGCCATAGGAATTTCTATCCATAACAGAATTGGAGACTCCGCTGGGGAGTTCCTATTAGTTGTCCTTTGGGGGTTTTGTATCTGCATTCAATGACTTTGAATTGATCTTTTTCTCTTGTTTCTGTGTCGGGTCTGGGGGCATGTTTTCCTGGTAGTGTCTGATTGGTGTGAATTTTGTATCAACTTGTCTGTTTGCCTTTATTTTTATGCACCTTTCTTCCTGTACGTGAGTTTTGAACTCACAGTCATGTATATACGTAGGTTTCTCTGCTATTTCCGTGTATACACGTGGGTTTACTGTGAACAGTAGTGTATGCCCTTAGTTTTGCCTTTTAGAGGAAGTTGAATGGTTGCTGGGTGAATTTTGATGATTGCTGAGTCTCCTTTGATATTTCCAGAGTCTGTATACACCTCTGTTTCTGACCAGAGACATTTTTTAGGGTAAATTTATTTTTTAAGAATGTTCTTGTCATTGCATTTTCGATTTTTTGTTTTGGGATTAGTGCATTAGACTTATTTTACCTTAGTGCTTTGCTTGAGTGCTGCTTGAGTGTGCTTGGAGAGTCTGGGGACTGTAGAATCATTCTTTTGCTTTTTATATCTCATTTTATTTCAAAAAATCCAAAATATTTGCTTATCATCATGCATTGCATTTTGCATTTTGCGTAGTACTTGCACTAGATTTGCTTTGGAGTATTAGTCAGGATTTCATATAGGAAATATTTCATTTATCATTTGAAGAAAATTGTGCATTTCACGTAGTAGCATACCCTATTTTCATGGACATAATGCATTTGCATTGATTGTTAGGTGTGAATTTTACTTCATGTTGTGTCATAACACCATTAGTTGCACGGCCATATCCATCTTTTGAGTAATAAAGCCAATTAAAATCAACGCTTAATTAAAATGAACTACACTACTTTGTTTGATAGGGTTCACCAACAAGATTAGGTTTTAGGGTCTTGGAATAGTTCATTGTGAGTAAATTCTCCAAGACCACTAAACAACAACATGTATGTGTCTATCTAGGTGAGTGTGTGAAATTCCTTGGTATAAACAGTGTTTCTTAGGATCCTCCTCTCAAAAGGGAGTTAAGCATGAGGCAGTGTGAGCATTATTGATTGGGATGACCCCTAGTCATAGTTGAGTAGCACCAAATATATTTCCAGGATTGTATTCGTATCTGGGGGCTCTTTCGAGAGTTTCGGGCTTTTCTACCCTGTCCATACGGTCAATCCCGCCTGAGACTATCCGCCTGAGCATTAATTATATTGAGGTGACCTTAGTGGCCTTACCTAGGATATCGAGGGGGTACTTTGCAGGGGTTATTCTACAGGTGTCCCAGCCAGGTTGAGGTCGGACAACACAGTTGCTTTACGCGTTGAAGCTGAGGGCCACAATAATTGGTTACGTACCTCAGCTTGTTGTGTATGGGAGTCTCAAGGCTCTCCTAGGCGAGACATACCTGCTTCATTTGGGAGCTCACTTATCCTACCCTTGATTGCTTGTGTTTGGCTTTATATTTTATTGGTGATTGCTCTATGCATGATAGCTTGCTTAGGGATTGCATAGATAGAGAGTCTTTTATATTTTTTGAGTCATTGTGGATTCGGGTGTGGCTCCTTTCCGTTCTTGTCATTTAGCAAGACTTCCACCTTCTACATCTCCTCCTCCTTTGGGAGAGAGAAGTAGACAGTCTAGGCGGAGTACTTTGCACATTGATTCACACACCATGGGAGACCATATAGAAGGTATTCCTGAACCACCTTCTCCCATTCATGTAGAAGATGGGGAGTTTACTCCTAACTATGATCCTTCACCCGACTTGACTGAGTTAGGTCCTATGATTTCTGAGACAGGAACCTTTCATGATAGACCTACTTACTCTAGGGTTGATTCCCCATTGCCGAATCACCGGTATGGAATTCCGGAGGATGACGAGACTCATTTTGAACCCGCGAGCACCAGTTATGGTAGTTATGGTATGTCTAGTTTTCCCACACATGATTTGGAATTTCATGTCGAATCTGAGTTCGAGCCTAACACTATGCCCGGGGACACTTTCATTCCTTACCATGTGGAGAGGTTTGGGAGCACTAGTCACATTGCACCTTCCATCCTGGCGGTGGAAGATACATCACATATTCCTCCTAGGTCTAGGGTTAGTGATCCTATTAGGATACTAGATCTGAGACGAGTGACAATAGGGAATAGTATGTACATAATTACATAGATCCTTTTGTCCTCTGTCCCTAGTTATTTGAATGTTCACCCTCCACCTCATTCACGTGGTCCTTCGGGCCGAAACGTTGCTACGAGTTATGTCCATAGTGGGGTTACTAGACCAGTTGTGTCTCAGCTTCATGCACTGCCCGTTGTTTCTGGAGGTCATGTTCAGATTTCTAGAGGTCACATTCCTATTTCTGGAATGTATATTCCTACTTCTGGAGCGTATGTTCCTACTTACTGAGTGTTTCATGGGACATCTCATGCGATGAATTATGGACCCTATTATGGGATGCAGTATGGACAAGGTTCTTCACCTTATGGGGGTGGGTATCAACAACCTACTTACTCTCCAAATTACGACTTTGTAGCTCCGAATAGTCAATATAAACCACACTATGGTGCTTCCATGCCACCCTATATGGGTCAAACGGGAGGAGGGAACTATGGCCAAGGCCATGGTGGTAATCAGACCTATATGAATCAGAACTATCAGGGAGTAGTCCATGGAACTCATCATCCTAGGCTCCCTTTCCTCACAACGATGAATCTTCCTAACTTGTTAATATTGACGTACGATCCTGTAGCTCATGACCTGGCTTGGCCGGCTGTCCCTACTAAGCTTCCCTCGTACATACCCAAATTCGAGGGCAAACTGGGAGAGGATCTAAGCGAACATGTTACTACCTTTCACCTATGGTGCTCTTCAAATTCCTTACACCAGGACACAATCCATTTAAGGCTATTTCAACACACCCTTACTGGGCCTACCACAAAATGGTATATAGAGATACCTAGGAAGGCATTCGCGTTGTTCGATGACCTAGCGATGACTTTTCTTAACCACTTCTAGCTCCCAGTGCGTTATGACGTTGGTACTGAACTCTTGTCAAAATTTCAGCAGGATAAAGCCACACATATCTCGGATCATATCCAAGAGTGGCGTAGACTGAAGAGGTTAATTAAAGTCTTTATACCGCCAGAATTCCTCCTCGAATGGTTCCTTAAGTCATTATTACCGTATATAGCGAAGGATGTTTCTACATCCGGAGTGCAAAATGAGGAACAAGCCATTTTTAGGGCACAGGAACTGGATTTGATTTATGCTCAGTCTGGTTTGTTATATGAGATCATTCCCAATGCTCCACATTCTAGTTTCGACCCCAAAGTTAAACCTGGACCACATGCCGATGGCATTGTGGGTTGTGCGAGTGCTAAACCTACGGATTCGGTTGCAAAACAAGTTAGCCAATTGTCAATTAACCAATATACTTCAGGACAAGCCACGACTTCATCTCAACCCACCCAAACGATGAGTGTGCTTTCAGTACAATCGTTGGACCAGAAGGGTAACCAACAACCTAGACAGAATAAAACGAAGGGTAAGAATAATCGTAAGGGTGGGAATAGGAATGAGAATGCTAATAATAATGACAAGAATTCCCGTAATGATGGGGGGGACAAGCAAGCTAAACATAAGGTTAAATTCCCTTGCAAGTTGTGTAAGGAGGATCACCTCACTTACTTGTGCCCTCGTATTGATGAAGCCTCGAGATTCTTGGTACAAGGCCCAACTGTGCTAACTAACCCTTTACCTCACAATCAAAATATGAACTTGAGGACCCATGATCAGTCTGGTGGTGATCAAGATCTGCTGGAGGGTAGTGGTCATGGTTGCATTAACATGGTACACGCTGCGAAAGTTGTGACCCATATGAAGGACTATGGTTCGTCACAACCTAGCCCAGGAAAGGAACTTGATCCACCAGGGTCTCCTTTGCATATTGAAAAACATGTGGATAAACCTGAAGCTGCACCTCGCATTCCTAAGGGAGTTCTTAAGTGTTTGGGGCACAATCCTAATTCCCAAGCTGCCTAGAACTATTCATTTGTCTAGGATTTGGGCCACACTCCTTGTGCGATGTCTACATTGGAAGTGCTTCAGAGTTGTGCTTCGCAAAGGAAGGCTTTGCTTTCTGCCCTTGGTGTGAATGATGATGATTCTTCCTCCATGGTTAAATTTGAAATCATAGGACTTCAGCCTCGCTTGCCTTACTATGTGTCTCTTTTGATTCACGTAGAATGTCTTAACATGACCGTCAAGTGCACTGTGATTGACGAAGGCACTGCCGCTTCTGTGATGTCTTTATCGTGTTGGAAGGGTTTAGGTTCCCCTGAGCTGTCTAAATCATTGACCATTTTAACTACGTTTGTGGGAGATCGTTTAGGACACATGAGATCCTTCCTTCCCTTAAGGTCCATTTGGGAGGGAAGACCATTGTGATAGAGGTCGAGGTGGTTGATGTGCCCCTTGACTACAATCTCTTGATGGGTAGGAATTGGATGTACAGTATGCAAGTCGTAGCTTCTTCCCTATTTTGCATTGTATGCTTTCCATTTAATGGGAAGATAGTCACGATTGATCAAATGTCATTCAAGAATCCGTCAGTTATCACATCTTTGGGAGCTTCGATCCCGATCGTTGAACACTCTCAGCCGGCAACTAGGAGTGTGGGTGTAGGCATGTATCCATCCCTCATGGGAATTTTTAGTTGTCCTACACTGATCCTTATTATAGGGTCTAGTTCTGATGAGGTTTTGACATCTATGAGATCGGTGTCTTTTCGCACAAGTCATATGGAAGATCCTTGTATTCTTTCTACACCGAGTACTCCAAGTGAGCCCATCGTGATGGATGTGCCATTGCCTGCAACTATGGTAGCTTATCAAGCTAATCTTGAGTGTGTTGCAGAGCCCAGTCCTTCCTCTTCACGGACGGAGGAGAAGGAACCTTATGTGCTGCCGGCATGGGCAGTGCAATCTTCTCACGCACATGACTGCCTTGATAGTTTTTTCCCTTCAGATGAAGGGATTATTGAGGCCATGTCGTGAGTTGAGCCACCATGGGAGGAACTCCATCATAGATCTTACTTTCTTCCTGATCTTGACCGCTTGGAGCGTGAGGACTTTAGGGCGGTTCTTAGTGAGAGAGTTGGTAGTACTATGGTTCCATTAAGCTCTCCTGGTCCGATGGCTGATGGAAACATGGAAATTATATCTTCAACAATTCCTATCAATATATCTCATGATCCTGTCAGGATAGAGAATGTCTATATTGGGGCAGAATGTTCCCATGTAGAGATTCAAGAACACACCGAGCTGTTTAAAGAATTCCATGATATATTTTCTTGGTATTACGATGAAATGCCAGGTATCGACCCTCGTATTGTCGAACATGAGATTAAGACTTATCCCAACGCTAAGCCTGTTCGACAACTCTTGCGTGTGGTGAATCCTAGGAAAGCACCCGCGATTAAGGCAGAGATAGAGAAACTGTTGAAAACTAGTTTTATCTATCCATTTCCGTTGATGGAGTGGGTTTCAAACCTCGTTTCGGTGGATAAGAAGCAGGGAGTGATCCATATATGTACTGATTTCCATGATTTGAATCGTGCCTATCCTAAGGACAATTTCCCCACACCATTTATTGATCAGATTTTGGATGAGTGTGTGGGTAGCGAGGTTTTTTCCTTTATGGACGGCTTTTTCGGATATAATCAGAATCAAAATAAACCTTAGGACCAACATAAGACTGCATTTATTTGTCCTTCAGGAACTCTTGCACATCAAAAAATTCCTTTTGGCCTTAAGAATGCCGGAGCTACTTTTTAGCGGGCAATGACCTTGATCTTCCACGATCTCAAGTCGATTATCGAGGTATTTTTGGATGACCTTGCTGCTCATTCTCGTATGAGAATGCGTCATTCCTATCACTTGAGATTGATATTTGAAAGATGCCACCATTATTTGGTTAGGTTAAATACTCACAAGTGCATCTTTTGTGTGAATTTGGGTTGCTTGTTAGGATTCATCATTTCTAAAGAGGGTATAAGGGTCGACCCTTTGAAGGTTGAGGCAATACTTCAGTTGTCACCCCCAAAAAATATTCATCATCTTCAATGTTTGCAAGGCATGGAAAACTTCTTACAGATATTTGTTGTCAATTTTTCCAATTTGACTAGAGGCTTCACGCATCTTTTGAATAAGGACACCACCTTTTTTTGGGATGAGTGAGCCCAAGAGTCCTTTGATGCGCTCAAGAGAGCCCTAGCATCGGCCCCGGTAATTAGTCCCGCAGACTATAGCCGTGATTTTCTACTTTATGTGGCTGCGTCCATGGAGACTATTGGTATGGTCTTGGTTCAAGAGGATGAGGGGATCCAAGAGCATGTGATATACTATCTAAGCTGGAACCTTATTGACGCGGAGATTCATTATTTTCATGTTGAGAAGCTTTCTTTAACTACTATACATGTGGTTCAATGGTTGAGACATTATATTCTCCTTTGCCAGACCTTGGTTATAGCCCATGTCAATCCATTTCAATTCATCCTCACTCAAAGGATGATTGGGGGAAAATATAATAAATGGATTGTCATCCTGCAAGAATTCGATCTTGAGTTTGTTTCGGCAAAGTCGAAGAAATCGTTAATTTTTGCAAAGCTTATATCGGATTTCCCAAGCGAGGCCGAGGAGTTGGTTTGTGAAGATACGTTTGTCAATGAACACATCTTCTTAATATAAACTTTATAACCATGGTATGGGGATATCATTATATATTTACAAACACTGAAGGTCCCTACTCACCTCTCACAGGATGAACAATGACGATTATGCCATGTGTCTAAGAATGACCTCATAGTGGATAACACTTTGTACCTCCATGGGGTAGATTCCATTTTACGATGTTGTTTAACTCATGAATAGGTTGAGGTAGTGCTGAATGATTGCCATAGAGGGGCGTGTGGTGGTCATTTATCTAGGCTTTCTACAGCCCAAAAAATCTTAAGAGCGGGTTATTTCTGGCCGTCGACATTTAAGGATTGTTTGGATGTGGTCAAGAGGTGCCACCCTTGCCAGGTGTTTGCATGTAATATGCGTTTGAAACCTGCCCCATTACATCCCATCATCACCGTCGGTCCCTTCACTAAGTGGGGGATTGATTTTATGGATTACAACCTAGCTTCAGCTGGGGGGCATCATCATATCATAGTGGTTGTTGATTATTTTATGAAATGGGCTGAGGCTATGCCTACTGTTAAATCCGATGGTGAGACAGCTGCACACTTCACATTCAACCAGATTATTACTCGGTTCATAATTCGAAAAGAGCTTGTCACTGACCATGGATCGCACTTTCATAATCATATGATGGAAGAGTTGGCATCAAAGTTAGGGTACAAACAAGATCATTCCTCCTCTTACTACCCTCAAGAGAATGGACAGGTAGAAGCAGTGAATAAATCACTCAAATCCATTCTCCAACGAACCATTGCACAGAGCAAGAATAATTGGCACATCATGTTATATCCTGCTTTGTGGCCGTATAGAACCACTGTTAAGACTGCCACGGGTTTTTCTCCATATAAAATTGTACATGGAGTGGAGTTGATATTGCCGGTTGAATGCGAGATTCCTTCTTTGAAACTAGCCATAGAGCTCTTACCAGACACTTCACCATTGGAGGAGCGTTTGGTCCACCTTGAGCAACTTGATGAGCAGCGTCGAGATGCCTTGGTGGCTCTAGAAGTAAATAAACGTCGCGTAAAGGTCCAGTATGATAAGTCTGTCCATCTAAGGAGGTTTAGTGAGGGATACTTGGTCCTTTTGTGGGATCAACCAAAAGAACCCTTGGGGGCAGGAAAGTTTAACCCCATGTGGCATGGTCCTTACGTCGTCAAACGTGTGTTAGAGAAGGGCACTTATGAGTTTGTGGATTATGAGGGAACGGCCTTGGCAGAGCCTAGAAATGGGATCTATCTCAAGAAGTACTATGCATGATTTTCAGCCAAGGCTGGTTATTGTATATTATTGTACAGTTTTGCATAGTTAGGTATTTTTCTTATAGTGATCGGGTTTGTGATTGGTTTCCATTTCTTTTGGTAGATGTCAATGGAATCTTCCACCTACATAGGATTCGCGGATGGTGTGAGCCGTCACACTCAACACTTAGCCTCTGCTGCTTGGGTGATTTATACTCCTATTGGTCAGGTACTGTCTTCAGGAGGCGTATGTTTGTGGCCATCTTCAAACAATGTTGCTGAATTTAGTGCCATTATTGAGCTTCTACGGGATGCCATTTTACATGGCGTTCTCTCTCTTGAGGTACGTCTTGATTCGGAGTTAGTAGTGTCACAGCTTAATGTTTGTACCATGTTAGAGATCCGTTGTTATTGAGAAGATTCTTATGTGTGAGATTATTAGAACAGAAATTTGACAATATAACATACATACATATTCCAAGAATTAATAATCAAGTTGTTGACTCATATTCTAACTACGTGTTAGATTGACATTTGTTTCATACACAATAAATTCATCATAGACACAAATTTTTGCACATGTAAATAAATAAATCGATCACCATAAAATTTTTATATAACATCCAAAATTTGGTAATACATAGTGTCATGATACAAAAATGGGGCTCTCGAGCCACCAAAATATAATACACGGTAATACAAAATGTATAACTCCTAGGTATCTAAGCCTGTGGAGGAGGAGGGGGGTTGTGATCATGGAAGGTCACTACGGCTCTAGCTAGCCTTTGGAATAATCACACCCGTGCTTGTGGTACACCCACCACCTGGTGCTACATAGCCTCAGGAAAGTCCTTGACTTGCGCCATGGGAATCCTATGTGTCAGCCTCACAAAGTTGGTATGAATGCTCTGGAGTGTCCGCTCTGCATCCACACCCGTGATATCATTTCCTCTTCCCCTCCGTTTGTGACAAGGGAAGCCTTCAAGCCACCGTGGTCCCACATCTGCATGCAAATGGTAGATGTCACTATGTATTGTCACCCAAAAAATATGTCTTTTGATTCCATATAATCAGAAAACACAAAAAAATTAAATAACTCAAAAATTTAACGAGAGGGTCGAGATTCGTTACCTATGTCACTGTATGCCGATCCTGGTGGTAGCAACATGTCTGGGTCCCCCCAAAAATCAATCCCCGCATAGGGGTAGTCATCGATGGAAACTATCTATCATCGCCACCATGAAAAGAAATCAGCTGGATAGGGGTTGGACACCCTACCTCCCCCCAGTCTGCGCATCGCATCCGCCCAACACCTTTGGGCCAGATCTCGAACCCCGTGAAGAGGAACGTCAACTCTGGGGCTCAATCCTAGAACAGGCTCGAAGAAAAACGTGCTCAGTATGCTGCTGAACCTGAAGTTCCACACTCTTCCCATCTTACACTCATTGAGCTGATGTTTCATGTTGCTCAGTAGTGCAGTGCTCCAGTCATAGACCGTGGGTCTCATGCACTCCACTGCATAGAACATCAGAGGCCGCGAGGCCTTGTGGAGTGAAGCCAAGCCTGCTATCTTGCCCAATGTCAGTAGGATGGCCTTTAGGCTCAGTACCTATATAGAGTTGGTTGGGATCTGACCCCCCACCTTCTCCATGTCCGGATAGTAGTACACTACAATGTACTCATCTATAGTCAGGCAACCTCTGGGCCCACCATGAGAACAGAGGTTCACTACTTCCCCTCGTCGGGAAAGTCCAGTAATAAAGTATATGTCCTCGACCTCTATGGTGAGGGACATCCCATCTATCTGGAAGGACTCTGAGTCTGGATCCCAGTAATCCACCAACATCTGCAATAGTCTTGGTTTTTCCTGCAAGCCACCAAGACAGCAAAACTTGTAGAGCCCACATGCACATAGTGCTTGTTGAGCCATTAGATCGGCCCTTACTGCCTCCTCTACATCACCATGTTCACGCTCTCTCCATTCTAGGACCATCCTGAACAAAAAATTGCGAGTTTGCACATTAGAATACTCAAAAAATCTCATGCGCAGCCACATACGCAAATTTTTTCCAAACAGCCGCGTATGTACGCGACTGTGAGGGCATTTTCCGCGTATATCTAGCCCTATACATGGAAAAACCCTCGATTTCTGCGTGGGCCATAGCGCCCTTTTTAAATTGGCCTAGAAACCTCAAATGACCATGGAATTTGATAAAAATTTCATCAAAATGGAAGACAAGAGCATGGGTAAGTACCTCGAAGAAACGGTAGTGGATTTCGTCGGCTGGATCTCCTGGAATTCACTGTTGAAAATCTGAGCTCAATTGGGTAAGAATTTCAAATGTTTTATAATGTTTTGAATTTCTTACTATTTATAGAAATTTTTCAAAATTTTGAAAATTTTTACCCCCTTTCCTATAGTTTGGACAATTTCTAATCATTTTGGACCGTTTTTGACCTAATTCATGATGTAGGAGACCTTTTTGAGTGCCATTTTAGCTGTTGGATTGACCCGTTCATACCGATCTTAGGTATCATGTCTAAACTAGCATATAGGTTAGGTTTCATCACTGTTTGCATTTTGCATGACCTTATGACCGTTTCATCATAGCCTTAGGTATGAACCCACTCTATTATGTCAGGGAACCTTCTTGCTATTTTAGAAGTGGCATGGTATGAGTGGTAGAGCTTGACCTTACATGGGTACCCTAGTTAGCGCCTTATCTGCATTTGGTGCCCATGCTAATGTTTTGTCCTTTAGGGTGTGGGAGTCTATTGTATAGTACTGCCATGACATTTCGTAAGAGCCTCATACTTCTCTTGATCTTTTGCTGGCCTATTTTCCTCAGGACTCTCGTATATCAAGTTGTAATTGCATTATCATGAGCTTTTCCTACCTTATTGAGCTTTATGCCAGCTTCCCTGACATTGCGTCTCAGACATATAGCCCGAGCTTGTCTCATGTCTAGCCATGCAGAGCCATTCTATATATCCTTTGTAGCTTGATTCCCTTTTTACTGGGAGGGGATTTTCCCCCGAGTGTCGATATCCTACACATGTGTCCTTGCATTGAGCATAGGTATGTTCCACTACTTGGAACTAGTGTGTTTGACCCTATGACACTCGTCTCCTCCTAGTCTATAACTATAAAGCAATTTTATTCTTTTTCAATCTTTTTAAATATTTGAAAAAGTTCAAAAAAAATCAAAAAACCAAAAATCCGAGCAAGGAAAGATGTTATATTTGGCAGCTGTCGAGTCATGTCGCTTTCGAATAGAGCACTGTATATCACATCCATTGGTTGGGTTTATAGTTTGACTTTATGAGCTGTACTCGTTTAATTGAGTTTATCTCCATTGACTGGTTAAGCTTCCAGTCCCCATGGAGCCTCTGTCAATGCCTCCTATGTTGCAGAGATGTCCTAGTTTCGTATATTGAGTCTATGCTACCCCTATTCAGTCACCATTCACCATTATGCTCTTGTTCAAAGGAAGTTGAAACCTGAGTCGGCCATTCCTCAGTTATCTTGACTTCGCATGTCGGTCATTCCCGGTATAGTTACTGGTTTGTGCACCTTATGATTGAGTCCTTCCACATTATACAACTTTGCTGAGTACCTCATGTTGGATGATGGGGGATGCCTTAATGCCCTCCTTCCAGTGGATTTCATCCCATCGACTTCAGATCATTTATTCTGGGATTGGAATCTAGAGTCATTTTGAGTGCCTTGAGACTTGTAGTCATCAATGGCAGGTTCTCTCTCCATCGATAGTCTTTGGGAATACATCAATGTCCCCTCATCGATGGATCCTCTCAAGTGTTCAACCTCAACACATTTATTCACACTTGTTAGTTTTCACTCTATTACCTTCATTCCCATTTTCATTATCGGTGGGTGATCTCGCGTCTATTAACGGTATACATCAATGACCCGTAATCAGACGATGGACTACTATGTTCGACCTTGACACCTCTATTCACATAGTAGGACATGTACTCGTAGTGGTTTGTGTAGAAGACCTTCCAGATTGGTGACATCTCTTATATGATACCTCCTTGATTGTGCTAGTGTTCATGAGATTCCAGTTCTCATGAATTGATTCCAGTATATGTCAGGCATTTCCAACTATTATGGAGATATTGATCCAGTATATGTCTTCATCCATTATGGAGATCATGATCCTTTGTATATCTTCATCATGGAGTTTCTAATCTATGTATATTGTACGTGGTGATGACCACTTATGTGATATCTTGTATCATGCCTATTCATGGCCATTGTACTCTTATGTATCCGGGACTATTATATGTATTCGCAGTTATGTGCAGAGTTGTATCGTTGTACTATGCTGATTGGGTGGTTGGTCTTCCATTTGGGATCCTTCATCACTCCACTTCTGGGATGGACTTATAATGTATTTCGGCCATCGTATGAACCCTCTAACCTCACACATTAGGGGGCATCTATTATAGTTTATTTTACCACTCCAGGTGAATCACACTTGTATGGCCTTACCCTATCCCTCTGCAGATTCGTTAGACCCCTTGGACCATTTTTTGTCCTTTGATGTTTCCTTGACCATCCCTAAAAACATGTGAAAATTAATACACGCGACTTTTAAACCCTTAATCACGTATATACTCGGGTTTGACCCCTAAAACCGCGTACATCAGGATGTGTGCATAATCCAAATCCTTTTGGTGTTTTTCTTGACATGGATCCGACTCACTTGACTCCTGACCTTCCCTATGCCTTGAGATCGCTCGGATTCGACCTTTCATTACCCCTTTGAAAAGCTATATAAGGAACTCTATGGTACATTGAAGGCATATGAGAGAATTGAGAGCAAAGAAACTATAGTCCATTGTTGCCAGAACTTGTGCTTGAGTCTGCATCCCTTTGTCCCTTGGACCACTTTTGTGTTCTTTCCAAGATTGACTTTTGCTTGTGAGCTTGCTATAAAGAGATGGAGGATTGAGGTGGTGGAGGCCCAAGTGGGGGATCAGTTTCTCCGATTCGCAGACGTGTCGACAGAGGTTGTATCCATTGTAATCTCTGATTTTATATTAATAGAAATATCTTGTCCTATCCAATAGTGTATGTTTGAATGAATATTTTATCCATGGGATGATTTCAAATGCTTATACATTGTTGATCATATATGCTAGAATAGATCTAACACCAACCTATATGCTTGTATTGTTTACTTGTTGTTGAGGAAGTAATCTATCAATTCAAGCTGCAGTTGGAAAGCTCAACGGGGATCTACTTCAACCGTCCAAAATAAGGTATGAGGTCTGATCCTTTAGTGTTAGATGCTTAATTTCTATTGCATATTGGAAATGATTGATTTATGGAGTCAAGTTGTCTGTTGTGGTATCCCAAGCGATAGGAATTTCTCTCCGTAACACTTATTGGATGGTGTCCCTTCATAACTTGTCATGTTTAAGCTTTGAGATCTACCTTTAGACAAAAGGAACTGGCTCTGATACCAATTTTTGAAATTACTCAAATAACTGAGAGGGGGGGGGGGGTTGAATCCATTATTTACAAATCTTAAACCATTTTTCAAAATTTAAACCCTTATTATGGATTATAGACTTATAGTTATGATAATGTATCAAGTAAAGCAGAAGAGATGAATATTATCAATTACACATGCATGATAGAGACAGGAAAGCATTCGTTTTTATTTGAGCACCTACTCAAAAGAGGCGGCAACCATGTTTTTCTTAGCACCACCCTACCACCCTTGTTTCTCAGATTTAAAACATGTATAGTACAATATTTAGAAAAGCAGATATAACAATTCAAACTAACTCTATACAAATCTACTCCTGAACTACTTATGCATCTTGGTTTCCCTCATCATCTCTATTATGGATATTCTTGAAAGAGGTCAGAGTCCTCTATCTTTCTGCAATATCTACTTCGACGATGATCCAAGCACCAAATCTCTGTCTGCAGAGAGCACATCCTTCATTCATCACACACATCCTTTTATAAATGTTGATCTATAAACCCTTTACCTATTCGTGTACCTGATGGTCCATTTCCATATCTAATCAAACTGTTCGATGCCTTAAGACTGATAAGGATTCCAATCCCCGAGCAGTTATGAGTTTTTGCAACACATTTTTTTCATCATTTGGATTCTTTTGCACTTGTCCTTTTCTACAAAAAATCATAGTTTTTGCACTTCTAATTCCACACCATTGATTTCATGCGGCCTCTCTACTAACCGTTGATCTATACTCAAACTAACTGCTTTCACCCATCCTTTTCAGCATAATCAATCCACACCGTCGATTTATTGTGCAACATTTCTCGACCGTTGATCTAAGATCTAGTGTGGGATGTGGACCTCGGGTTTTCAACATTTGTTTGAACAACTTCCAGAATTTTCGACTTCCAACTTCCACTTTTCGACTTTTGGACTTCGGGATCGAAAAACTCAACTTCCAACCTTAGTCCTTTCATGTTCTCTCACTTTTCGCTTTCCGACTTCCGCACTTTCGACTTCCGGACTTTAGGATCAAACAACCCAACTTCCAGCCTTAGTGCTTTCCTGTTCTACCGCTTTCCGATATCTGATTTTCGCAGTTCCTACTTCTAGACTTCAGGATTAGAAAACCCAACTTCCAGCCTTAGTCCTTTCCCAATCTCCCGCTTTCCACACTTACAGACTTTAGAATTAGAAACTAACTTCTCTAATTATCGACCATTGATTTCTTTTGCGGATTTATTCTTGTCCATTGAATATGTTCATCAGATCACCTTTCAAACTCTGTAGATATTCTCTTGATAGTTGATTTCTTGTTTGGGATCACTTTTAACCACCGGATATGTTCAATAGATTTAATTTTTATTTGACCGTTGATTTCTTGTGCGGGATCACTCCCGGCCGTCGGATCTCTGCACAGAACATGGATTCTTCTGAGTCCTCTGCACATCTGGATAATTCTTGTAACTATGTTTCCATTAATGAAAACCATATTACATTCTGATTTATTTTCCATATGACCATAAATCCTCCAACAGTCTCCCCCTGACTGCAAGAACTCCAACAAAAGTGATCTATGACGCTTAAAGATTCCACTGGGAAAACATGTGCGAATAAAGTTGAGACGGAATGTTTGCACAAATCAATGGTGATGATCAATGCTTGAATGAGATCAACGATTTAAGATTATTCCACTGATATAAGCTGCGTGGACTAATGAGATGTTGAAATCAACAGAATGTGTAAAGGGCCCGCATGATTGATGGATGATATTTAAGGATGGTAATATCGACGGTCGTGGGAGATTTCACTACTGCAAGATGCACAGAGAGAATCATAATGAACCCCATAGGAATATTTTAAAGGGAAACAATAATCAAAGGCTAAGATCAAAATCGATAAAGATCTATGATGTAGATTGAGTATGCTAGAGAAATATGCATGTTGTTTGTATAATTGGGGTTGAGCGAAATATGTAAAGGTTGGAATTGATCAACGATTATGGTAAAGGTTGGAATTGATCAACGATTATGATTTATGGAGAATAAGTTCAGGCGTTGTTTTCAAATTTTCTGATGAAAGATGTAGGATATTTATATTCTGGATCGATGACAATAAATCAAGGAAGGGATCTATGGTGGTAAACAAAAAATGATGGATCAACGGTTCTGAAATGATCCACTTCCGAGAATTGCAAGGAAGATAAATATAATTAGGGAAACAAAATTAGAAATGTAAGGCTAAACAATAATCAAGATCAACGGTTAAGGACAAAGAGGGAGTAGATCTACGGATAAAAGGGGGTTCACATGGGAAATTTGCATGAAAAATAATGGAGGATTCCAACGCATAAAATACTATAAAAGGTAAAGCACATGGATGAATATTATTTGTATTTGTTGCATTGGAAGAAGAAAGCTCAATTTGCATGGGAAACGTTAGCTCAGAAAGATTCTCATCCACCCGTCAACTTACCAGGTAGGCCATTTTTTACCTGCCAAAGAGTATTTAAAATGAACATTGCGGGGGAAATATAGGCTCAAGCTTTGGAATTCTAGAAAATTGAAGAATTTTTTGAAGACAAGGTTATTGATATTTTCGATACTCTGTTGTCTTTTGGTCCCATTAACTAGTTAAAAACCAAGATAAAAACCTTTGACGACCAGGGTACAGACTTGCATGGTGTTTGTAGGTACCATTTTTCATTTTTCTGTCCTAAACAAACCTTTAATTTTCCAGACTTTGTTGAGTGGTGTGAATTGAACTATTATTCTTATAAGAGAGTCATCATGGAATCAGTTAAGTCTAAAGTATTGTGTCATGTTAATGCTCTGGTTTTCCAGGATTCACTTGCAATTCCCTCCTCATTTACCCTATCTCGAGATGATCTTAACAAAGAACTCCTAATTTAGTCTTTCCGTGAAGCAACCATGGAGCAAAAAAAATCTTTTTTCACTACTTGTTTTAGGTCAGATGTGTCCCTGCAAAATCAATCTTTCCCTGTAGATACCAATTTGTTTAATGAAGAAACTAAACTAGTTATATCATTATTGAGTCAATATTTGGGTCTCGATAATAATAAATATGTTACTGAGCTATTAATGAGTCTTTTGTTCAAAGTTAGCACAAGTCAATCTGATCCCTAGTCATCCCAAGCAGTCTGTCTTAAATTTGATGAATTCCTAGCTGAGAGCATTCACTCTCAGCTAGTGAATTTCCATGGCACAAAGCAGTTCATGTTTCAATCTTATTTGGTCAGGATGTTTCTATTCTTTAATGAAGAGAATTTACAACTACCAGATATGGTATTGATAGATGATTCTAAACATCAATTTCTTTAAGTACATGAACCTTTTAATGGTTAAAGTTTGTAAAGTCTTTTTCCAAAATAAATTACCCAGGGTACTGCCAATCATGAAGGAAGCTTTACAACTTGCACTAGATAAAAGGATAGTAATTGGTTCTTAATGGAGGAGCACACAATTATTAGCGTATATGGCTTCACTCATGAACCCTATATTTTACCTACATTCCTCACTCCAAGTATTTTTGCATTAGAATTGGTGAGACAAAAGTTGATAGTTGAGAATGAGTATTTTATAGGCTTCAGAAAGGCTTTAGAGATTAAATTACCTTGGGTGATTGGACCTTTCATTATCAATAGCAAGGCTGCATTTATTGTGATAGAAAGCTTGCTCAAAGAGATGGGATTTCAAACAGATATTGCAATAAATTATGATCCTCATCATATCATTTCCATAAGAAAGAAGGTGAACAAGAACAAGCATTTTGAACATTAAGAGGTTGAAGGCTTAGATGAGAATGCAAACTAGTTATGATTATCCCTTATTGATGCAGAATGAAGAAGATATGAAACAAGGTTCTACATCACCAGTGCAAGATATTAGTGTCACACAACCATATCCATTGGCTATAATTTCAATAGGAGAGATAATTACCCCTATTGTCAGTCATTCAAAACTGACTAATAAAAGAACCTTTTTTGGAATTCTATGGAGACATAACAGGAAGGTAATTCAGAAACATCAAAGAAGCAGAAGATTGAAGATGAAGGAGAATTTGTAAAGGTGGAAAATACTAAAGGTAAGAAGAAACAAATGAAAGTAAAAGGTCCAACATTTGAAATAAATGAATATGCCTTTTCTGAGACTCTTGAAGGGCTTATTGATAAATTCAAGACTAGAGCTGATTTATTTGATAAGTACAAAGATGACAATGGAAAATAAATAGATGAGTCTCCAAAGTTGTATACTAAGATAAGGAAGATATCAAGCAAAGATGTCTCTTTAGTCACTGTTAGGGATCATGCTCAAAATACCTTAAGCCTAGCAGTGGCTACTAATAATAGAGTGGCATAGATGAGGATGAACTTAGAAAACATTCTTGTCCCAGATATGATTCATTTGCATAAGCATACTTGAGAAGTTATATACAATGATTTGCTGAAGGCAACCCTGAAGGTGTGTAGGCTACAATCCACCAAGACAAAGATTGAAAATCAATTGAGACATGAAAGGGTGGAAACTAAAGAACACTTGCGAAAAATCAAGAAGCTCCAGGGAGATTTGTTGACTACTGATAGTGAAACAAACAAGGGATAATCAACTCAAAATATTCTTGCAGAAAAATAGAGCATAATTAAATTATTGACGAATAAGATAAAAATTCGTGCTACTCATGTCATTCAAGCTTCAGACCTGACAAAGCTAGATAAAGAAAAGGAAATACTAAATGATGAATTAAGCAATTACGAAGCTAAAATTTTGAAGTTTTCTGATGAGAAAAAGGAATGGAAGAAAGAAAAATTGGTCTTGACTGAGAATGTAAAGGTCCTCAAGCAAATATATGGTGAGTTAGATAAGGAAATAGAAGAAAGTAAAAAATAACCTGAGGTACATATAATTTCACCAGCTGCACTTGCACAGGAAAATGAATACTCAATTGCGTAGGCCATGTCTCAAGTAAGTTTGAGAGATTTAGAAATTGTTGGCCTAAAGAATAAAAAAAAATCTTGGAAAATGCAGCTTTAAAGAAGGAAGAGGAAAGGAAGGCCATGGAAAATAAGTGTAAAGACCTCCTAGACAAGAATGATAAAATAACGAAACAATTGACTAGACAATTTCCTGTACAAGAAACACAACATATCATTTGGGATATGATTATAACAGAAGCAGGGAAAGTTTGGCCATATTTGAATTACATCCTGGATAAGGAAACTGTCATACAGGCTTCCAGAAAAAGCTGTGCAGCAGTGGAGGAGGATTTAAAAAAAGAACCTATTGATACAACAAACAATACAATCAATTTTATGAATATGACTTGAATACAATAGGAATCAAATAAATAATTTTAGTCATCACTTGGGCAAGAAAAGCTGTTGGTAAGAATCAACACCTAGACACTATGCTAGCTAAAGTAGACATTATGCAGCATCAAGTCAAGATGTTTGTTGAATTATTTACGCGAGTGTTTAAAAGGGGTTTACCTTTCTTTTGGGAAGAAAATGGTAAACTTTTATCTCGGGTGGAATATCATGCCCAATTAGTCAGGTGTAGGTTAGATCACAAAAATTTTGAAGACATGCAACAATCTCTGTCTGGAGAAACAATAGTTGAAAAACTATCTGAGGATTTTGAAATATTTAATACTTTCAGAGCTACTTGCACTCAGTTTCTAGAAATATCCTACCTAGACCATGTGGAATTAAGGGTACTAGCGAAATAAATGGACATTTTGGAGCTTCCAATTTTCTATCAGTGGAATACAGTTGAAAAATTTGCAAAATCCAAGTAAAGGTTGGGCCAATGAGGAATTGTTGAAGACTAGTTTTGCTAAATCTTGTAATTTATTTTTGAGCAATTAATTAGTTAGGGAGCAACATGACAGATGTAATAAGGAAAATATTTTTCCTATTTTTAGTATGGAGGTAGTTATCATCTCAAGGAGCATGTTTTGTATTTAAGAAACAATTTGCAATATAACAAGGGTTGGAACCCATGAGAGAATTTGTTATTGTAACAAAGATCCAAAGTTTAATAAAATTTCAGAGCCAAGCAGACCTTTTGACAGAGATTCTTGTGTTATTCTCTTTTTAGTCTGTACTTTCTTTTCTTATATGTGCATGTATTTCCTGTTAAGCTTCTATTTTGTTATCTTTTTCATGCTTAAATGAGTTTATAGTGGTTCAGAATTCATATTCATATGCTATGTTCCATTGGTTTTAAGTATTCACAAGACCTTCCCTCTAAAGTTATTAGTGGATTAATACTTGATATATTCCCACATTAATGCATTATTTCTAAATTCTTCTTTATCACTAGACAACAATCTTTTTGACCGTGAAGAAATAGATGCCCCACCTCAGTTAAAATTCCTTTGCAATATCACTGTTAATATTTATTTTTATACATGACTCCATGCCCAATGAGCACCTGTTTCAACCACAATCATTATTAAATCTTATTTATTTTTCAAACATATCTATCCTGTGAGATTAATATAGAGAGATACCTCTCTTGAAAGAAAGAGGCCAACTTTCTTCCTAAAGCTTGGTTCTATGGTTACCTTGGGATTATCCTTTCACAACCGAGGTTAAATTTTGAGTGTTAGCACCATGCATGTTATCTACTATTCTTGTCCTTCACTTTAGTATGCTTGCATAATTGTAAATACTAATGGATATATGATGGATGCATGCCCCATAATAGTTTAATGAATGATCCCTCTATCAACTTATCTTTGCAGTTAACCCTCCTCATCATAAACATGTATAGGAAATGCTTCGAGCGAGATTTTATCATTTGATGGATTAAATTATTAATTATGTTACAGTAATATAGGGACTAAACAAAGTCTTACAAGTGATTCAAGACAAATTAGACATGAAATGGTGTAACGGTACTGCAATAGGAGTTTGCAGACCCTGTATAATCAATAATAGAATGATAGTACAATACAATGTCATGCAAAATACATGAATTCCAAGACAATTCGAATACACAAGGAGGTCATTCGAATTTCATGGATGGGTGTAGCTTAACTGAATGTCAACCACAATCAACACACTTAGTTAACCACTAATCTAATCCATAACTGACTCTCACACTAAGTCCTAACTTAATTAGAGTGCAATAGATGACTGTGTCTAACTGAAAGTGACTCAGCACATGTAACTGCATGTCTAAATCAAGGAGTTAGTGCATCCATAACTCCAAGTAGCTCCAATGGAGTTAACTGAAGTGCCACTTGTCATCAGAAGTGGTTGGAGGTGCCATTGTTGACTCTAGTTCATAAATATTGGCCAAAATTAGACAAATAATAGATAAAGGCTCCTTTACAACTCAGCTTAGCTGATTGTTAGGTGAAACAACAATCAATTAGAAATTAGGTGCACTTATGACACTCAGTTCACCCCAGAATGGCTCCCTGATTGAAGGAGGAAGCCTAGTTAGCCTCCCTGATTGAAGGAGGAAGCCCAGTTAACCTCCCTGATTGAAGGTGAAGGATTAGTTGGCCTCCTTGATTGAAGGAAGGTGTGGGTGTGCTCATGTTGATGTCATAGTGTGCTCGTATGATGCCAAGTAAGTCAATTAAACTTAGAATAGTGGGTAAATAGGCCAAAATTGACCAAATAAGTGTGCATGTTGGGTAAATGACTCCAACACCCCCCTTAAGCTATACACAGGAGGAGTAAAAATAAAATGTATGAAATGCTAGGGCCTCTGCAACAAAGGCCATAGGTAACTATTAACCCAAAAAATCCCTCAATGAGCTCTACATGACCTACACCACCCAAAGACATCTATGTGACTACCCTCATTTGACCCCCACACCCTTGCAAAGGCCCAAAAACATGAAAAGGACGTAAAAACCCCTAAAAAGAACCAAAATAGCTCTCATAGGGGCTAAAACCTCCAAAAAGGGGATAAAACCCCTCAAAGGAGCTTAAAATCCCCAAAGGAGCTAAGAATTGGGCGAAAGGGGCTTAAATCCCCCAAAAGGGGCTAAAGCCCTAACCAAGGGCTTAAAACTCTAAAATCTCAAAGAAAAACTATAAATAGAGGGGTGGGGGTCACTCTAAAAACAATCCTTCTCTCCCTATCATTATGCTGCCCCTATGAGTGCCTGGAGACCCTCTGCCTCTCAAGTCATTCACCCCCTCTCCTCCATAGCTCCACAAGCCAAGATTCCATCCCATAGAGAGGTGCTTCCAAAGCTAGGGAATGGTGTCCCATTTCCACAAAAGGGGATGAAGGTATAACCATTTATTTCTATCAATAGTTTAGTTTTATGGCTTATTTTATTTGTAGGTTTATGTTCTCATAGTTTGTTGCAGGTTCTCCTGTGATTTCTTATAGCCATCTCTCGTTTTTTCTAACAAGTTTCCTGCAGGGTTTCATGGCTCAAAGCTAAAATTTCTTTGCATGGTTTTATTTCAGCCACATGAACCCTACCATTCCGTCCTATAGATGGAAGTTAGTTGTTCCTTCTTGTAGCTAGGGTAAAATCCTTACTACAGATTTGGCGACCATACCAGTTCGATGTCACAGGATCCTTGGGTTGTTTTTCAGGTTTTTCAGTTTTTGTTTTTGTTTTCTTAACCTAGTTGAAATCTTTGCTAAATCTAGTTTAGATATTTGTTTTTCTGTATTTACATTCACATTCGAGCCTACTTAAGGCCAAACCAAGCTCGTTCGGCCACAGTAAAAGTTACTGTCGACTGCTCCCAACTCAGATTTCAAAATTTTCCTGTTTTCGGGCCAGGTCGCTCTTATCGGGCTGAAAGGTGCAACCAGGTTTCTCACTTAGCCCCAAAAGGTGTGACTTCCATCTCAGGATCTAGATCGTTCCTGTTTTCAATTTCTGAGCGACCCCCTCGCCTGATTTTGGGAAAAATTAGCGAACCCATCACTACATTTGCCATGAAAAGGGCGATATGTCTCTCAGATTCGGTTTTTTAAGCTGTTTTGACTATCAGTGCAGCTCAGCCGCCACTATCCAGCAGCCTGTTTCCATATGCATATAGTCTGTGTAAATTAATTATAGATTTTATTGGTTATTGATATAATGAATATGTTTTAAGGCTTGGATAAATTATTGTAGGTTAAATTTTATTTTTTTAATTAAGCATTGGAAATTAACCCCTTTCCTAGCCCTTCCTCCTCTACCTAGTCATCACCCTCTGGGCTATTCTGGGATAAGATGAAGGGTAAATATTGTATAGTAATAGGAAATTGCATCTGTAATTGCTTTAGACCACTAAAAATGAGTGACTTGGAAGGTAGAGGGGGTGGTAGGCCTAGGGGACCTCACGATGTTCGCATCCTCCCTATTGACAAACCTTGCACTCGGAGAGTGACCCGAGGATCTAAAGATGGGCTTAGTACCATTGTGTTGAGATCCCATCACTCTTTCCTGGTAGAAGAGGAAAATAGCTGTAAGGTAGTCACCTAGTAAGTCTACCATAGTTTAGGTTCATTAGTGGCAGGCTTCAAATTTTCTGTTAAAAATTTACTGGTTTCATAACAGGTTACCCATGTTGTAAGTTCTGTAACAAACCAGGAAATTTCTATGAAATATTCATAAACCATAAAAGCAGTTACCAAATGAATAACAAAAAATAATAAAAAATGGACAATCTTTCATACATTAGACATGCACACAACCATACCAAGTAAGATAACCAAACTCAGTTCATGACACTGAGCCAACCATTAAAATCTATCAATTTACACTAATTTAAACACTTGCAGTCTTTGAGGACATAAGTCCCTGACTGCCTTAACCATGGGAAGTACTTGGGCTCAGTCCTGAAACTCATTGTGAGGAGTACCATGGGAGCCCCAAAGTAGCTGGCCATTGAGAGGAATTGCTAAGCGAAATGGGCAATGACCCCTACCGGTTGACTAGCACTCCTATGAGGAAAAATCCAAGCGTTGTCTTCTGGCAGTATTGGTGGTCGAGTGACCACCTAAAAGCCAATGGGAAGCCACTAAAATCAGGGTCCAGAATTTCACTCCCAGATTTCACCACCTGATCTACCAACTAGACACAATTGATCCTCCATGCTCTTCTTCATGCCTAAGAGGAGATCCACCATAGTTCGGGTCCTTGAACCAACACCATCGAGACCATTCTCAATGACCCTCTAGACCGTCTGAAGGCCACACATCCTCTGAGTCAGACTTAGAATCATATCAATCTGAGCTAGATTTACACATTGCACCATCATGCCCCATGGCTGGTGTAAACCTGGATCCACTTTCCGGCTTGGTGATTGGTAGTGGACCCATGTCCATACCTCACACCACCACCAACACCCTTGCAGGTGGTCCTAGTACTACCATGCAGACTGTCCTAACCCAGTTTCACCCACTAGTCAAACTGTTCCACCTATCATACATGGGGGCAGTGCTACTTCCACTCACACTGTCCCTCCAACCATACCTGGGGGCGGTGGCCTTTCCACTCACACTGTCCAACTTCCCATACCTGGGGGCAGTGGCCCATCCACAACTTTGCGACAAGTACCCCTAGTCATGTAGGTACATCATGTTCCTGCAAATCCCACCATGATTGCCAGTCCATCACACATCAACCATGGGTCAAACCTCCCTTTCATGGCATGCCTCAACCTACCTAAATTGGCTAGGTTAACCAATGACCCCATCTGTCATCAAACCTTTTGGCCTCCCATGCCAACCAAGCTCCCCTCAGACATCCCTAAGTTTGAAGGGAAGGCAAGGGAGTGTCCCCAAAACCATATCATGATGTTTTACCTATGGTGCTCATCAAACAACATTGTAGACTTGATTCGATCAGACTCAGACTGTTCCAATGCACCCTCACAGGTGCTGCAGCCAAGTGGTACATTGAGCAACCACAAGCAAAGTACCCAAACTTCAACTCCTTGGCATTTATGTTCCTGCATTATTTCTAGCTACCCGTCAGATATGATGAAGGAGTGGAAATCTTGATATCTTTCCGCCAAAACACTATGACCCACATCACTGACCACATCCACTAGTGGATGCGATGTCGTAGCTTATGCAAGATCAAGCTTGATGACAAGATCTTCCTGGACTGGTTCTTGAAAACATTGTTGCCACCTATAGCCAAGGACGCCGCCTCCGAACGTCCCCAAATAGAGGAAGAGGCCATATTGAAGGCCCACTAGTTTGATCTCATTTACATATAGTTTGGATACCTTTACACCATCATTCCAGATGCTCCCCGTGCATGCACTTCCTATCGGGATGCACCGGGGGAATCCCATGCCTCAGATGGCATCATAGGTTCTGTCTCCCATCAATCACAACATCACCTGAAAACTCCTACGATGCCACCATGATCAAGCATCAAGCCTTCTATTTCCTACCCAAACCAAGCTCCTGACTATGCAAGAATGATGTCCCAGTCTGGAGCTACAACCTCTTATGCACAACCTGCTCCACAACAGCATTCCTATGCACCAACTTGGCCTGTAAAATAGTATTCGGGACAAATTCCTGGATTTATAGCCCCCCCAGCTCCCAATATTAGGTCCTCTACCGAGAACCAATATGGATCCTCTACCGAGACTGCTGACACATCAACTCCATCCACATCCACTCTTCTTCATACTCCTCCACCTTCCATGGATGGGGCAACAAAAGGTCCACATCTCCCCTTCAAGCATCTCACCAACAACACCACTGCAAGAGCAGTAGTCAATTATAGCATTGTAGAGCATTTAGCCTAATCACCCATGGCAATGTCCACTCTAGAGGTGTTTAAAACATACCCAACACAAAGGAAAGCTCTACTAGCTACCCTCGGTGCCAAAGACCCCTCCGACTCCAAATTGATCACTTTTGATTTGGACAAAGGAGAACCTAGAATACCATCCACTATCTCCTTCCAAATTTAGGTCTCAATCCAGAATTTGGTGGTCCATCGATGCATCGTCGACGAAGGGGCATCCACCAGTGTTATGTCAACATTTGTCTATCAGAAACTCGGCCCCCCTACCCTTCAACCGTCCACTACTACACTCTGTGCTTACGATGGCCACCCCACTAGAGCCCAAGGCATCCTTCCGCATGTCCCCATAACTTTAGTAGGCAAGACAGTCCTAATTGACATAGAGGTGGTCAACACACAGTTGGACTATAACCTACTCTTGGGACGAAGCTACATGTACACCATGAGAGCCATGGAATCCACCGTGTTATGCCTTTTTATGTTCCCTCATGATGGAAAGATTGTGACAGTGGATCAACTGACTTACCATGATCCCTAGAGGCCAATGGCACTAGACAACGTTATCCCTACCATCGGAAGCACAACTGCCCCACTATTATTGAATGTAGGCCTTGGGTTGTTCACCGACACCTCTATGACAACTCCCTTCCCCTTCATGTCACCTCCACTGACATCAAGTGATATTTTGGATTTGTGCATGCTCTCATCTAGGACTGCTGCACCTAAACCCCAACCGCGGCCACAACACCAACCGCGACCGCAGCATCAACTGGCACCAACTGCAGTCGCAGCTCCATCCACAGCCGCAGCTCCATCTGCAGTTGCAACCCCAGCCACAACCGCAACCTTAGTCACAAAATCAGCCTCGGTTACCAGGTAAACATTGGGGTTCATTCCCACTCAACACGATCCTTTTCCTTTTCCTTTTCCTACCATCCCAGATCGTTAGTAAGTTTGTCTTGGAAACCTGTAATTTACAGGATTTCACACTGGGAGTTCCTTTTTGGTGCCTTGAACCACGTAACCTACCTTTGAGGCCCCAGGATGTGTTGAATCCTATCCATCCAATTGAGATGATGTTGCACCTACCTCCGGGTCCATCAAAGACTCCTCCCATCTCTAGGTCTGCCCCTATTCCTCCAACAGAGACTGGGGGAAAGGACACCAAAACCACATCCAATACCATTTACACGATTTCTAGCACCAGTTTCCCTTTCGTCTCATCGGCCGTGGAAGATCCACCCGATCTATCCCGGCACCACTTACGCGATGACGGAGAGATCTGTAAGACCGCCTCTGGTTTTACCCCATTCCTTTTAAACCATAGTGTGGAATTGGTTCTTCCCATAAAAGACTAGATTTCGTCACCCCGCCTTTCCAATGACCTTCGGCTCGATAAGGGGGCATACCTCTTCATTGAATCAGACAGTCGACTCTTGAAGAAGCCACGCAACGGGCTTCACCTCAAGAGAGTCTATGCCTGATATAACCACTATGAGTCCCTTATAGCGTAGTTTTTTTTTTCTTTTTTGTTTTGTAATGTTTTTTCCACATCCACACATGCACACAATATGTAACATGTATGATCTGGCTACCACCATGCTAGCATACCATCAGGTACCTAGACCTGTCTCGAAGGCCCAATAAATTTACATACCATCGTGTGAATCGAAAATTGTACATTGAGCTAGCTCCATACCCATACGCCCCCATTTGGGTAATTTTTCCCCTATGCATCATGACACTAGGGGCAACACCACTAGCTACCAGTTCAAGTCATTTGGAGTTTGTTTGAGACACGCCTCACACCTCTGGGCCCAAAAGTCCGTCCTCTATCTTCTAATGAGACCATCGTCTCATGTTTAACAAGTAATTTTTGGGGCCACTTCCTGAGAGTTTCCTCGATTTACGTACCACATTGTGATGTAAGTGTCTCCAGACCTATACTTTCATCACACTTGTCTACTGCAACTCATGCGAGACTCTAGACCATCTCCCTAGAAGGCACATCATTTTATTATTTCAGCATATAACTGTCAAATCCATCCACCGCACCCTACACGGGTCCTCGGACCACCACCCATAGGGCGGATCATTTCTTTTGCATACATTTGGCATATAACTACCTCCGAACTTGCACTCACATCATATGTAGCCCATTCCATCCACCACAACTCACACAAGACTCTCCTGATCACTATCCGAGAGCCACCTCGGTTTACATGCCTCTATCGCACCAACTCGCATGCCTTTGCCACAATCTATCCCGTGCATATACAGGTATGTTTAAGAGCCACTTGCTCCATCCATACTACATGGATGACAGTTGGACCACTATCCATTGTACGGACACGGGGGCACCATCAGTGCCCCCTTGATTGGTTGACCATACTAGAGTTTCTGTTAAGCTCTTTTCTGACTCCTAAAAGAATGAAAAGATTGCCAAGCGCATCTGCCTCCTTTCCCACTCATTAAAGTATAGGAAAGGGGATCTACATTGTCTCGTTTCTCTCCTTTTGTGGACTATGTAGAATACCATCTGAAAAGGACCACCTTGGCACATTTAAGCCAAGACCATTCCTCTCTGCATCCTTTTATTCTTTCTCGGGCAGAGGGGCCGAACTTTACAAAAAATCTCACCATGGGTTGTCTTTAAGCTCTTTTCCAGCCTTCTCATCAAGAAAATATCGTTGAGCAAACTTAGTTTCGTTCATGCTCGTAAAAGTATTTGAATGACCGTCCAGTTAGTATAAGTTTAACCATTTTTGGCCTGATTGGACTACCAACGGTAAAGAAGTCTCCCATCCCACAAAATATGGGCGAGCTCTCCTATGTACACTTTTAACCTTTTTCGGGCATAGGAGACTATCAACAAAAAAGAGACCCCACTGGAGTCTTCTTCATGCTTTTAGACTCTCTAAAATTGAAAGCACCATTGAGCATTTAATTTCTTGGGCTCTCTAAAAATCCATGCGATCGTACCACGATGGTGTCTTTAGGCACCACCCCACATATAATAGTTTGGTAGCATTCCCACTTTGGGTTTCCTTTGATCAGAGTACTCTGCGATGTGTCTTCCTTGGATCCTGTTACCACCTAAGTTGTACTTAGTGGTTTTTATCAAGTGAGCCTGGTGAACCAGACAAAGATGATTTGTTCGGACTTCAGAAGACCTTCGGAAGTGCTTGTTGTACTATATCACATTTTCATACCCCATGGGGGAGTTGTAATAAGATGTTCTAGCATGATAGTGTCTGCAAATTACTCACTCTCTTAGAATTTATTTGTCAATCCGATCATCCTAGGGTGTTTTTTCCCTTGGTTATTATTGGTTGTTGAACAAACGTCTCATAATTTCTGAGTTTTTCACTCAATACCTCCAAAGTTGGGGTGGCCGACTTGGCATTTAGGCCTATTGAGGTTATTAGAGTCTATGTGTAAATGTATAAACATTCTAGGCATTATTGTCGAGTCATATGAACATGTCTAAGTTCCCCTAGGTTTTTAATTTTTTTAAATTTTTTAAATTTTTAAGTTTTTTAAATTTTTAAGTTTTTTAAATTTTTAAGTTTTTTAAATTTTAAATTTTTCCACAAAACTTAGGCTATTTTTTAATAGTCTATTTGGAAAAATTGGTTTTGTAATAAAAGTGGGCTCAATAATTAGTTTTAGTCATGGGGGTGCTCATTCTCAAGCTAAGAGTATCATGTAAACCCATAGACCCACTTTTTCTAAGTTTTCAGTGATTTGTCCATCACTCAGGTCAAAAATCCCTAAAAATAAAATATTGATTATTTAATTAAATAATGCAGAAAACCCCAAATCCTAAATCATTGGGATTTGCTTTGATTTGACTGAAATCAGTCTCATCGGCTTGGGATTGGCTAGATCTGACAATTCCTTGAATGAAGGAGGTGATCTGGGCTGATCTGGGAGTGCACCACAGCATGCAATCTTGGGAATTTTTCCCTCCCTCTCTCCTCCACACGTGTGGGCTCATCTGGATGAGTTTTTGTGGATGATTCAGTCAGTAGGTTGAGGTGCCAGTCAAATCATCTCACCGATTGACAATTGCACTCAATGAGACTCAGATCAGGCTTAGTTAGACAAATATCAGGCCCAGATTCACTCCACATGTAGCTACAGTCTCTCTCTTCTTGGGATTTGCGCCCCCCCTGGGTTAGATCTCCCGTTTTTGCTATAAATTAAGCACATATTAACTCTTCCAAGCTAGTTAGAACTGGGATTGAGGTGCTGTTGCTATTGTACTATCTTTATTTTTTATTATTCTGGAATAAAGAATCTTTGGAGGCAAGATCTATTGTGTAATGCTCTTCATGTGTGGATGGTGATTGTCAAATGCTTATGAGGTATAATTTGTGTTATTTATCTTTGCTTTTGCTGGTTAATTGTTGGCCTTGAAGGAGAGAGCTCCCTCCTGTTAGGGTAAGAGTTTATTCTAGTTTGATTTATTCTCTTATTGTTTTCTTGTTTTAGATCTATTGGAGTTGCATGTATTTTAAGTTTAATTGCATGCTTTGCAATTATCTTTTCCAGCAACACCTATGTTTTAACCATCTGTTTGTGCAAGGATTTATAAGTTGCAGGTGATCACACTTGTAGAAGGGGTTGATATTGTTTTCATATTCCTCATCTTCAATATATTTTTTAGGACATAGTCCCTCAGTGTTCCACCAAAGCCGACTTCAAAGCCCAACATTCCCAGGCTTCCGGCACTCTTTCTTTCTCTTCCTCCTTCAAAAAAACAATTTTTTTACCTAGTTACTGTGTTCAAAAGATTTTATATCATTTGGATCTGTTATATTAAAGTAAAATTTACATATATATGTTGTTTCAAGGCTCATAGACTAGATCTCATTCTTAAAATTTTTTCATAAAGAATTCTAGATCTAGTTTAGGGAAATCATCCGTTTTGCATGGCAATTTAAAGAGAATCCGTAGGTTGCATGCTTTAGATTTTTGATTCCATTTTAAAAATATTAAATCCAGAAATCAGTGCATATTTCATTGACTTCCCAAACAGCAATCCAAGATCCGAAGGAAAGCTTGCTTTCCTTGGTTCCTTTTTCACCGTTTTAGCTAGTTTTAACTTAGTTTTGTTTGGTTTAAAGTAGGCTGACCCAAAGGTACTTCCAAAGTTATTTTGGGAATATTTCATTCTAACTTTATCACTGTATTTTAGCAGGAATAACATAAAGAATAGAGGCTACTGTTCGAAAGTGTCTTTGGGATCGTTCAAATCCCCCCAGGGGTCCCCCTTTTGACCATAATTTTAAAATTTTGGGAAATTTGTAAAGCCTTGGTTTCATCCTATATAAGAACCAAGAGGATTCAGATAATTTTACTGATATTTTAGCAGAAAATAATAAAAATTTTCTCCGAATAGGCTCTTTCGAGCCCATTCCCCATCCCCCCTAGGGGGATTCACGCCTTTTTTTGTCGTTTTTCGCATTGTCTTACTTATTTTCACATTATATTAGTTTCATTCATGTAGAATAACATGCTTTTATTAATTTATTATATATTCCATATTACATTTTTAAAGTAACTCGAATACTTACCCCACGACTTCTCGATTGACCCGCAAGAGGAAAGAGATGCCTGGTAGGAATAATTAGAAAACTTGTGATTTGTTCCTGTTTTCTACTTATATTTGATTTGCTTTAAGTAATTGTTCTAAAATCAACCCCCTCCTTGATTCCATGATTGAGGTCCACTTGGACCAAAAGAGGTTCCTGGAGGGTTTTTCTTTCTAAGAAAACACATCCTTTAAAACTCACTAAAATTGACAAGACTCCGGTGTGTATGCTCTGTACTTGGATGTGGTTCATCTGATCAATTAGGATGCATAAAAATCAATGTTATTGACTAGTTTAATTAGTCTTTTCCTTCCCCAATAAACCACCATCAGGAGAAAATCCAACGCCTCGATCAAACCGTAAGCGGTGGCAAAATACCCAAAGGAAGCAGGAACTCCTGAAGAGTGACCTCGAGGCACCGATATTTGTTATACCTTTGGGTGCATTATGAACAATAGTATCAAATACTCCATTCAGCCCACATATTCCTTGTGGGGATCCTTGAAGGTTTAGTTTTGGATATAATCCAAGTACTCTCGAGTATATCTGGAGTCCCCCCCTTGCCTAATTTAATTTATTCATATTTCACATTAACTTAAAACGTACCAAGAGGCAATTGCAAAACATTCACTCCAAGCACATGCAAGTACATTGAATACTTTATGACTTCATTTTAAGGCACTGGCTATTTTCTTTCTAGATATATATGTTGTGTCTTAGCATTGTGCTTTAATGTGCTCATTTTTTATCTTGTCATCTATGGTTGTTTATGGTTAAATTTCAAACTCCTAAGTAACTCATTTAGTTTAACTTCACCATACTAAACAATTTTTCCTTAGTAACTTAATAGGGTCTACCCCCCTTGGCTTCATTAGGAGTAGAGCCTAAATAGAGTAGTCAAGAACAAGGTGACAACCTTGACTCGAGACTTGCCCCCAAGGACACACCGAGTGGTTTGAATATTCTTGGCATGTCCTCGTGAGGTGTGTGAAAGGTGACAACACATTTTGGTGTCACTTCCAGGGATACATCTTTTTATTACCAAGTACGACTTAGCTTAACTTTTTTCTAAACAACTAAAAAGATAAAAAAAATTGATTGATCTTTTCTTTAAAAAACATAAAAAATAAAACTCGATCCATCTGGGGACTCCACTATCTAACATCTCTCCAAGAATTTCTACCCGAAGAAACTGCCATCAATTATTCAATCCTCTCCCTGATCCTGAAAGGTTTATTAGGGAAAGATTGAATAGGCAGACTTCTCGTAGAAACCTTGAATATTTAGGAGATCAATCCCTCTAAGATATCCATAACATATTTGTAGAGAGTCATGTTCACCAATCTCAAGAAATGACGAAGTTATTGAAACCCCTTGAATTTTCTCAGATAGCAGGTGGTCCCCCTGCCAATCCAAAAGATGCTATCAAGAAGCTCCCCATATTTCAGGGAAATAATGCCATCACTACCAAGTCTCACCTTCGAAAGTTTGAAAAGCGCTTGGTTAGTTATTGCAATGATGCTTCCCATGACCATGACGATGTCAAAATGAAGCTCTTTGCTTTATCCTTAGAAGATGATCCTGAATAGTGGTACCTCGACCTAGATGATGATTCATATAAAACTCTTAGTGAATTCCAAGGTGGTTTTACGAAGAAATGGGGAGAAAAGAAGGAACCAAGACATCTGCTTGCTTCCCTTTATAGCATAAAGAAGATGGAGAATGAAACCATGGATGAATTTAACACTAAATTCAGGTGTGTGGTTGCAGACCTTCCTAGAGACATCAAGCCAAAAAATGCCTCCATCCTCATATCTTACATTGAAGCTTTCACCAGTGACTTAAGGTACCAGTCGAGAGATAAGGAACCAACCAATCTAAAAATTGCTCAGGAATCAACCGAGAAAATACAAAAGAATATGCAATATTTAGGAAAGTCCAACATTCCAGGCTACACTAGGGGAAACACTTCCTACAACAAAGAAACTAAGGGTAAAGCAGTTGAATCAGAAGTAAAGGGAACTTCTAAAGATCCCATGGAAAAGGTGACGGACATGATAAAAAACTTGGTTACTAGTCAAAACCAACTAATGGCCACTCATTCTGCATAATTGAATCATATGCAAAATAGAATAATCACAATGGAAAGAAATAATGGACCTAGGAACTTTCAGCCCAAGTAGAATCGAATGTATCAAAAGAAAGTTCCTCAGCAAGAGCCTAGGATTCCAAACCAGTTAGACTCAACTAACATGTTAGAAGAAGTAATTCCATGGTGTAGACCCTGTGAACAATTCCACCAAGAAAGCACTTGTTATGTTGCAAATCAAGTCATGGAACATGGACTTCCCGAAGTCAGTATTTAGGAAACAACTTCAAGTGAGCCTGATCATGTATACATGGTAGGCCATGCCCACCCTTTGTAACCAGCAAAACAGTACAAACCTAAGGATGAAACCTTTGCAGAATGTTATAGTGAAACTTATGATGAAAATCGTAATGTGCATGTTGGGACTCCTACGTGTTCTCCATATAATGATGATAGTCTGTAAGGTTTACTGCCTTGTGAGCTTTTCGTTGAAGAAGACGAGTATGAAAATGAGGACAAGTATAACTTGGAGCAAAATACAAGTGACAAAGACTCCCTTATCTTGGACAAAGATGTTGATGAGGAGTCCTGGATATTAATGGAAAATCCAGTCAATGACATGAATAAAGAGGAAAATAATGAACTAGAAATTTTTGATGGCTTTGTTGATTGTCCTCTCTATGGCATATCTAAAGGAGAGAGCATGGACCTTGTGGCCTTGGGAAACTTTGATATGGAAAAGGAGCATGCAATTTATTCATATGATCAGTCTGAGCCATATATCAGTATTAGTAATGGAGACAAAGAGAACTTGATATTTGAACTTGATATCAGCAATGGGGAATCCAGCACATCTGACATAGATGGTGGTGATGACTATTGGGATTTTTGTGGATATCTTATTAAGAATCCTATCTATGCTATATTCAACAAGGGGAGTGTCTATTTAGAAATTTGTGGAAGTCCAATATACTATACTTCCATAGAGGGAAGCATGGATCTGGAGACTTGAGAAAATACTAGTATAGAAGAGCAGTATTCAAAACTATTATATCGTCATTCAGAGTCATATCATGCAGAGCTGCACAAAGGTATCAATAATAAAAACATTGAGAAGCAGTTTTGTGAAAAGATAGGTATGATGCAGTCAATAGAATATCAGTCTCAACTATCATCTTCACATATAGAGTTTCTTTATGATTTGGAGTTGCTTGGGGATTATACAATGAGTTATCATTTGGAAAGCCTTGATGATCAGCATGATGGTGTAGTCAATCTGTGACATCATTCTGATTTGTATATCAAGCCTATCCAGTCATGGATAGAAGCAGCCTGTGCAAGCACCTACCAGTTTGGTAAGAAGTTTGAGGACATTATTCAAGCCTATGATTTCCCATCCATCCCGCTCATTCCGGAACATCACGCAGGTTAGCATTTTCTGAATAAACTATCCTTACTTTGGCTGGTAACCAAAGACAAGGAATTTTTTTTTATGTTAATAAAATGCTTAGGTGGTTACATTGGATTTTTTATTACACTTAACCCTTTTTTTTATCATGCTTAGAGTAGGAAAATAAGCTCCTTGAAAAAGAGCATTTACTTTCCACATTTTTGTTTTGTACTTAGCTATAATAAACCCTTTTTTCATTAGTTAGTTACATTTATTTTGTTTAAATAAATCAGCTTAATGGTTCATTTGGTTTTTATATAAATCTTGTGCTACTGAGGTTTTATTGTCAAGTTGAGATGTTTTTACAGGGTGTATAAACCAGAGATTCTGGTGTTCTCGTATCCTCTCCTTGGCATATGACCAAATCAAGCACACGTTCCGCAGTTGGAGCGAGATTTTACCACCTAAGTTGTACTTAGTGGTTTTTATCAAGTGAGCTTGGTGAACCAGACAAAGATGATTTGTTTAGACTTCAGAAGACCTTCTGAAGTGCTTCTGGGAAGTGCTTGTTGTACTATATCACATGTTCATACCCCATGGGGGAGTTGTAATAAGATGTTCTAGCATGATAGTTTCTGTAAAAGACTCGGTCTCTTATACTTTATTTGCCAATCTGATCAGCCCAGGTTTTTTTTACCTTGGTTATTATTGGTTGTTCAACAAATGACTGATAATTTCTGAGTTTTTCACTCAATACCTCCAAAGTTGGGGTGGTCGGCTTGGCATTCAGGACTATTGAGGTTATTAGAGTTTGTGTGTCAATGTATAAACATGCTAGGAATTATTGTTGAGTCATATGAACATGTCTAAGTCCCCCTAGGTTTTTAATTTTTTAATTGTTTTGTAAATTTTTAAAATTTTTAAGTTTTAAATTTTTTTAAATTTTCCACAAAACTTAGGCTATTTTTTAATATTCTAATTGGAAAACTTGGTTTTGTAATAAAAGTGGGCTCAGTAATCAGTTTCAGTCATGGGGGTGCTCATTTTCAAGCTAAGAGTACCATGTAAACCCATAGACCCACTTTTTCTAAGTTTTCAGTGATTTGTCCATCACTCAAGTAAAAAATCCCTAAAAATCGAATATTGCTTATTTAATAGATAAATTAATTAAATAATGGAGAAAACCCCAAATCCTAAATCATTGGGATTTGCTTCGATTTGATTGAAATCAGTGTCATCGGGTTGGGATTGGCTGGATCTGACAATTCCTTAACTGAACGAGGTGATCTGGGATGATTTGGGAGTGCACCATAGCATGCAATCTTGGGAATTTCGGCCTCCCTCTCTCCTCCACATGTGTGGGTTCATCTGGATGAGTTTTGGTGGAGGATTTAGTCAGCAGGTTGAGGTGTTAGTCAGATCATCTCTTCAATTGATAGTTGCACTTAGTGAGACTTAGATCAGGTTAAGTTAGACAAATATCAGGCCTAGATTCACTGCACATGCAGCTACAGTCTCTCTCTCATTGGGATTTGTGCCCCCCTGGGTTATATCTCTTGTTTTTGCTATAAATTAAGCACAGATTATCTCTTCCAAGCTGTTTAGAACTGGGATTGAGGTGATGTTGCTATTGTACTGTCGTTATTGTTTATTATTCTGGAATAAAGAAGCTTTGGAGATGTTAGGTCATGTTTTTGTCTTCCATTGTTTTCATGATTTTATTCATATTTTGAACCTTTCTTTTACTTTTTGTTTCTAGAACATTTTGTTGATAGGGTCAATTTTAATTTTAAAATTTTAATTCTCATGATTTTTGATTTCTTAGTTTAGTTTTACAAGTTTTGCTTTGATTTTATAATTGAAGGGTTTTATAAGGCATATATGGATTAAAAAGTTTTTTAAATAGCATTATAAGTTAAATTTAGACCCTTAAACCAAGTGCAAACTCTTATTATTGGCTTAATTTTGTGAAATCATTAAATTGGACTTTCTTGTAGCGCAATGCAAAAACAGATGCACTGGAGTGCTACAAGAAAATCGCGCAAGCTAAAATCATCATTTTTTCAGTCCAATTTCTTTGGGATTCTCATCTTTGAGGTGTCAATCACATTATATGATGTATTTGATACGTGTCTTCCATAGTTTAATCACTGAAACAGGTGGATGATCATCATAAGGGTGAGATCGTGGCGATTTCATGTAGAGCAGATAAAATGATGACAGTGGAGTATAATGAGACAAAGCTATTTGGGATTATGTTTTTCATTTGAAGGACATGAGAAATAAGTGAAGATCGTGGTGAGAAGACAGTGCTGAGAAATCTGGATTTTGTAACTGAACGAGAAATTAGGGCTTTCAGCAGCTGCTCGCTGGAGTGGTCTAAGCGGTTGGAGACAGGTGGAGCATGCAATTCGACACTTGACCATTAAAATAACTATATTCCAGTGCTTGAATTGGTCTTCTTAACAGGTAGCTTGAGTGCCATTGCTAGGGTTTTATAAATTTGGGGCTTTTCTGAAGAAATCACTAATGACAAATTCGAAGGCAGAATACTAGTTTTTCACTTAATACATTTTAAATGATGAATTATTAACCAATACATTCAAAGTATTCATCATTTAAACAGTAGAATTTAGAGCAGAGCTTGTTGGAGTTTCTTGAACTGTATTTTAGGTCAGTTTGTTGAGATTTGAAGACATTTAGATTGTGGTATATTGACATTTAGACTGTGGTATATCAACAGAAGCTGTTTAACCATAGTAAATATGAAAAAGAGTGGGAAAACAAACAGGGCAGAGCCCTTTGACCTAAGTTGGGTGAAGAATTTTCCACAATGTGCATAGTTATTTTCAGATGCAGGATGGTTAACATTCTTTAAGAAAATTGAAGGTTATCATGATGAAGTGTCATACAAATTTGCTCAATGTCTAGGCAAAGACATAGTGTCTTTTGATAGCTTAAAGTTCAAATTGACTAAGGAATTAATAGCTGAGGCAACAGGTATCTTGGACAAAGGAGAGTTATGGTTTAAAAAGGTTCCATTCACCTTCAATGCTCAAAAGCACTTGCTTCTTGGTCTGATTGCATATTGGGGGAAAGGTGTTCCAATCCATAACTTTAAACCTGATTGGATTGAGCCCATTAAAGTCTTGCAGAGTTATGTTACCTGTGAGGGTAGATATGCTTTCGTTTTCAAATATCACTTTAGGTTTCTTTAGCATCTTAGTGATGAGTCCAAAATGAACTTACCTTTCTTCTTTTTGAAAAGTCTACAAAAGATGTCATGTAGAGTTAGAGAGCACTAAGATCATACAAAACAATATGTTTTCCATCATGGACTCATCAAGCTTATCATATGCACTGTCTTGCAAAATAGGGGGAATACTTGGGAGCATTTCATTTTTTGGTCAGGTTTTAAAACTGATCAAGAGGGACAGTCTCACAGAAGACAAGCAGATAAGGTGCATAATTTAATTAAGAAGCTCAGGAAAAAGGTAACAATCAAGGATGAAGAGAAGGTTAAACTAGAAGAAGCTTCAAACCATGAAAATAAAACTCTGAATTTGAACAGCAAGTTAATGATAATGAAAGCAAGACTTTACAGTAAGAAATTAACGAAGTCGAGCCTGTTGAAGATGTTGTACCTACAGAGACAATTCAAGATGTAAAAGAAGACATTGAAGTGCAAAAGCAAATCCCTATCATAGTTCTATCAGAGGAAGATGAGAAATACTTATTTGATGATGATAAAATTTATGTTACAAATGCAACTAGGGTTTCTATTGAGCAAAAGCTTCACACTCATTGTGATGAGGAAGCACTGTAAAAAAGAAAGAAAATGAAAGTTGCTGAGTTTACCTCAATTACTCATCAAGGAAAGACTCTCAAGATGTTGGGAGAGATTGCTGTAGTATGGATACCTAAAACAAGACCTAAAAAAAAAATTAGACTGAACATGAAAAAGCTACCGAAGCCCAAATTGGCTAAAGAAAAAGTGTCAGTGATAGAGGATTCATCATCTGAAGACAAATTGGATGATGATAAATATGACAATAAGGGTAAAAAGCCAATTGAATAAAAAATAGAGTCTGTCATGACTGATACCAAGATATCTGATATATTTCTAGAGATTCGAAATCAAATGTTGCAAGAGCATCAACAAAGTGAGGTAAAGAGTTCTTGCTTAGAAAATAAAGAGATGGTTGAAGAAAAGGTTCCATGCAAAGCTGAAAGTGAAGAACATCTAGGGTTTCCTAGAACATACACAGAACTTATGGAAGAGGATGAGGAAATTTATAAGAGACTGAACATCCCATAGATACCAAATGAGATGTGAACAACAATAAGAGACAAATGTATTGATTCAGAAAAAGAAAATCTACAAAGAATTATAAAGCAATACAAGTACCAGATCGAGTATATGCAGGAAACTAATGATGGGCTAGTTACAACAAACATGAAACTTAGAGAATATTTGGAGGAAGTTAACAGCCATTTTTAGGAGTTGATCACAATTTTTGTGGAAATTGAACCCAGGTGTTAGAACAATTACACTCACAAAAATTGTCAATTACACATGCAAATTACACACAAAGGAGACTGAATATGGAGTAGAACACTAATCTGTATTGAATAAGTGTACAATATCCAGAACTATGAAGTCATAGGCTTCCATAATAAATAATTACATGAGATATTCAAATGCATTGGGATGCCATTCGAATTGGTCAAAAGCAGGCTTACTAAATCTAAGCAAATCCCCCATAAGTGCTTAAAGTAGCTTCCAAATCTGTCTAAGAGCTCACGAATTGGAAAAATCAATTAGGAAAGCTAGCAGGTGATGGAAGGAAAACTCATACATGCTTTTATTAGGAGAAAAGAGTGGAGGATGATGAGGACAGAAAACAAGTTAACTTCACCTAGTCAAACTTTCCCAATTGCCTTAAAACTCAGCAAAAGCAGGCAATAAAGCAGAAAAAGCAGACATGCGCTAGGAAGGCCAGGAATAAAGAAGAATTGATTCCAAGAGGATTCCCAAGCGCTCCATGACTCAGTTTTATCAATTTTTACCACTTTGGACACGTGGAGGACAACTTGCATAAGGTGGAATATGGAAACTAGGCAAATAAGACAAAAATGGATAAATTAATGTCTAAGGTAGCTAACTATTGGGTTGATTATTCTAACACCCCCCCTTAAGCCTGAATTATGAGTAAACTATCAAAAAATTATAGGGCCTAGCAACAAGTCTTAGTCACCCTTTACATATTGCATGTCCATTTAACCAAGGAAAGAGGCAAAAACCTAGTGGGAAAAATCCTCCCTTAAACATGGACAATAAAAAAAAATTTGAAAATCTTGTCATCAATCATGCTTCACAGCATGATCAGCAATCCACAGTAGTGATTTGAGATTGATGAATGTCTTCTCACAAAAAAAATTTGGTGAAGATATGTGCTACTTGTTCTAAAGATGAACAGAAAAGTAGGTGAATGGTGCCATCATGCACAAGCTGTCTGATGTAGTGCATATGGTTCTCAATGTGTTTGGTTCTCTATCTCTAAATTGGATCATTGTAGATTCAAATGGTACTCTGATTATCACAATAGACAGTTTTTGAGTATTCTGATTCAAATCCACACTCACCAAGTAACCCCTGCAACCATAAACATTGAGTTGCTGCATTTACAACTCCTCTGTACTCTGCTTCTGTAGATGAGAGTGCAATGGCACTCTGTTTCTTGCTTGACCAGCTAATTGGTACTTCAACAAGCATGAACACATATCCTAATGTTTACTTTCAATCTATGTTGTCACTTGCCCAATCACTGTCAGTAAACCCAATCAAATCAAGATCAGATTTAGCTTTGTAGAAGATCCCATGAGTCTTTGTTCCCTGAACAGAGTTAAGGATCCTTTTGGCCGCTCTCCAATGGATCTCATGAGGCTGATCCATGTATCTTGAAGCCACACTTACTGCATAAGAAATATTAGGTCGAGTATGTGTAAGGTACAACAAACACCCAATCAGTTTCCTATACAGTGTATTATTTACCATAGGTGAAGAATATGCTTCTTCAAGCTTAACTTCTGAAAGGAAGGGAGTCTTGCTTGGCTTGCAATATTTCATGTTGAACTTGTTTAACAAATCCAAAGCATACTTGGACTGATTTAATTTTATTCCATGTTTGGTTTGAGCAATCTCGACACCCAAGAATTGGCTCAATAATCCCAAATCAGTCATAGAAAATGCATGGTTCATTGCATCCTTCAAGGAGGCAATTTCATCCTTTGAGCTTCCTGTAATGAGACGGTCATCTACATACAAGACAATAATAATCAAAGAACCATGAATAAACTTCAAATAAACATTAGGATCTGACTTGCATCGAACAAAATTCAATGATAGTAGAAAGCCATCAATCTTGGCATACCAAGCCCTGGGGGCGTGCTTAAGCCCATACAATGATTTCTTTAGCCTGCACACAAGAGATGGATAGGTAGAAAAGCATTGAGGCTGATGCATGTAAATATCTTCAGTAAGATCTTCATTTAGGAAATCACACTTCACATCCATGTGATGTACCTCCCACTGCTTCGAAGCTGCAATGGCTAAGGCTAGCCTGATGGAGTCCATCTTTGCCACTGGTGCAAAGGTCTCATTGTAGTCTATGCCATGTACCTATGAGTAGCCATTGGATACCAATATTTCCTTATATTTCAATGGTGAACCATCAGCATCAAACTTGGTTTTGTAAACCCACTTACATTGAACTAGCTTCCTCCCTAGGGGAAGATCAACCAGCTCCCAAGTGTTGTTCTTCTGGAGTGAGATGAACTCTTCTTTCATGGCTGTTTTCCATATTGGATCATGTTCCGCATATTCATATGTATATGGGTCTGATTCAACCATTATATAGCATTTATCTACAAACAAAGGGTCTTTCATACACATAGCACTCTCAAACTGAGATCTAGTCCTCTTAGGATCACTAGGATTCCAGCTAGTTCTCCAGCTGCATGAATGGTCTTTGCTGACCATTTTGGTCTTGTAGGAATGTTAGGATCTATAATTAAATCATCATTATCAGACATATCAGAATCAGCAAACTCAACTATCTCTTCACTTACATTCAATGGTTCTGGTGGTGAAGAGGATTCTCCAACTTCCACTGCTGCTAAAGGCTCTTTTGGAACTGAACACTCCTTTCAATGAAAGATTTGTTTGTGCTCAAATTGATAAGATTGTACCATTTTGAATCTTCAGATTACCCAACAAATAAACAATCTTGGCTTTGGGGCTGCAAAGCCTTTCTCTTTTCTGTTGGAATTCTAGCCCAACCCCTTGAGCCAAAAATCCTGAAATGGGTCACATCTGGCTTGTGCCCACTCCATGCTTTGAAAGGAGTCATACCATCAAGCTGTTTATGAGGAAATATATTCTGGATATAGGCTGCACAGTTTATAGCTTCGGCCCAAAACTTTGGTGGCAAAGTCTTAGCCTCCATCATGCAGGTTGCCATCTCTTTCGGTGATCTATTCTTCCTCTCAGCAACACCATTTTGCTGTGGTGTGTAAGGGATAGAATGCTACATCTGAATACTTGCATATGCACAATATTGAATGGAATCAGATTTGACATACTCACCACCATTGTTAGATTTGAGGACCTTGAGTTTCCTCCCAGACTGGTTTTCAACAAAATCCTTGAAGACTTTGAAGAGGCCAAAAACTTCATACTTGTGTTTCAGGAAGTAAGCCGAGCAGAACCTGGAAAAGTCATCTATGAATTTCAATGCATATTTGGTCTGACTCATTGACATATGAGGAAATGGGCCAGCAACATCACTATGTATAGCCTCAAGAGGTGTAGAGGTTCTCTCATGACTAGCTTTCTCAAAGTTATGCTCTGGGTGTTTTCCTAGGATGCAATCTTGACAGACTCCTTTGGAAAACTTAATCTTGGGTAACCCTATGACCATTTGTTTTTCACTAAGATCAGAAAGACACTTATAGTTAAGATGGCCAAATCTTGATTTCCTCATTAGCATGAATCAGAAGAGCAGAGGGGTTTGAGTAGGGCAAGAAGTGTGAGAACATGTATACCTTCGAAGTGTGATTTGCAACTCCTTTTGGAATGACTTTACCACTTGAGATCTCTGTGATATCAACTTCATCAGGGGAGAATATGACCTTCTTTGGAGACCCTATGTGGTTCATCTGATACACTGATAAGAGGTTAGAGGCAAGACTTGGAACATACAATACATTGCTGAACTTACCATGGTCAAGATCAATCCTCCCTTTGCCCAAAATTTCAGTGAGAGAGTCATCTCCCAGTACTATTGGTGGACCTTTCAACATGTCTAGTGAGGTGAATGCCTCCTTGGTTGAAACCATATGTCATGAAGCTCCAGAATCAATGATGAAAATAGGTGAGCTTGATGTGCCAGCAACCAATGCATGAACTCTCTCCCTATCTTCTGAATCTGATCCTCCTTCCCTCTTATTTAAGCTATTAGGAAGGGACGTGCCATTCTTCTCCAGGAGTTGGGTCAGCATGTCAACTTGCTTCTTCATGCAGGAGCTTTCAGGACGATTGCCCTTACTACAGTATGCGCACTTGCTCATTTCTCCTTTGTTCTTCTTATTCTGGAAGTTCTTCTTGGAACCTTGGGGCTCCTCTAGAGACTTGTTCTTGTCTCTCTTTTGCTCAGGTGGCTTCTTAGCTTTCTTCTTGCCTTTTGAATCCACCCTCGAATCTCCAACAACTAGAGCTTGGTCTTTGGAAGGTTTGATGGTGCCCATCATCACCAATTTATCTTGTTCTTGTGTGAGAGATTCCATGAAATCTACAAGGCTAGGCATTTTCCAGGCTCGAGCTGTCAACTTTGTGGCATGGAAGGTCGTGAAAAATAGTGAATAATCAGGGCCAAGCTTTGAGGGTATAGCCAAAACCAGTTGCTTCTCCTTCTTTTCAATTCCACACTGTTTTAGCTGCAAAACCAAGGCTTTCAACTTGGAAAAGTAGAGTTGCAGGGATTCGAAGCTGTCGGGACTTAAGGAGATCAATTAATTTTTTATTTGATGTCCCCTCATATCATCTGTCTTACCAAAAATCTCAACAAGATTCTCCCATACTTCATTTGGTGATGTTAATCCATCAAGATGGAAAAGGAGGTCTCTGGATATGCTCAGACACAGGAGACCATAGACCTCATCCCTCCTGTTGTGCCATTTAATTTTCTCTGCAGCTACATTGGGCTCTGCTTCTATTGCCATAGTCACTTTGTAGAGGCCTTTCAATCTCAATAGTATCTCCATCTCTACTTTCCATTCAAATAAGTTAAATGGAGTCAAGATGATCTTCTGAGATTGATCCATAGCTCATAAATTGTCCCTTCAGTCAGCAGAATGCTCCCAGTCAATGATGTCGAACCTACAATAACAAATTGGAAGGAGAGAAATAAATATACAAAGGCTCTAATACCACATGGAAATTGAACCCAGGTATTAGAACAATTACACTCACAAAAATTGCCAATTACACATGCAAATTACACACAAATGAGACTGAATATGGAGCAGAACACTAATCTATATTGAATAAGTGTACAATAGCCAACCCTGTGAAGTCATAGGCTACCAAAATAAATAATTACATGAGATATTTGAATGCATTGGGATTCCATTCAAATTGGTCAAAAGCAGGCTTACTAAATCTAAGCAAATCCCCCATAGGTGCATAAAGCATCTTCCAAATTTGTCTAGGAGCTCACGAATTGGAAAAATCAATTAGGAAAGCTAATAGAGCATGGAAGGACAACTCATACATGCTTTTATTAGGATAAAATAGTGGAGGATGATGAGGACAAAAAGCAAGTTAGCTTCACCTAGTCAAACTTTCCCAATTGCCTTAAAACTCAGCAAAAGCAGGCAATAAAGCAGAAAAAGCAGACATGTACTAGGAAGGCTAGGAATAAAGCAGAATTTATTCCAAGAGGTTTCCAAGCGCTCCATGACTTGATTTTAGCAAGTTTGAGCACTTTAGGCATGTGGAGGACAACTTGCATCAGGTGGAATATGGAAACTAGGAAAATAAGACAAAAATGGATTAATTAATGTCTACGGTAGCTAACTATAGGTTGATTATTCTAACAGTTTCAAGAGAAGCATTGAAAAGGAAAAAAAAAATTCAATTCACAGTGTTAAAGCAAACCATCCAGGACCTGCAACAGCATAATAGAGAGCTCACAGGGAAGATTGCAGACATGGAGACAGATCAATTGAAGGCAAGAAGGAAAGCTCAAACCTTGGAAGGAATTGCTTTATTGGCTGAAGCAGATAAAGATTTGTGAAAGTTATTCAAGAAATTTAGTTATTAGTTAAGTTTGAAAAGTTACTTTATTTTTTGTAAAGATGTTTTAAATTGAACTATTCAATAGGTAGTCTTAAAAGCAGTTATAATTCAGTTATCTAACTGATTTTGAAAGTAAGATAAATGTAATTCTGAAAGTGGACAATAGGTTCGATTTTTTGCTGACAAGGGGAGGTCATCAGGCTGGTTTATGAGCTAAGTAAAGACTCTTATGTGTATTTTGAGGACTGAATTATGAAATATATGCACTATATGCCCTTCAGTTTATTGTCTGGTTTCATTTATAACTTGTGCTAGTTACTCAGCTGGTATATTCATTGCTTGTTTAATGCTTTTATGCTTGGAATGCTTGCCAGCTGTGGGTGAAATTTAGTATTGTGTTTTTGGTTGGATTATGGTTTATATTTTATGCATCTAAGCCATTGAATTCTCATGATTTAGTGTTTACTTTGGTTTTATGAATGTTTACCCTCTTGTCTTCAAACTGCTCAACCAAAAAACCTTGAAAACCCTAAAAACCCTATTTTAATTTATTGAGATTATTGAGAATGTGTTGGCTTGTTAGCTTGTAGTTTGGGAACAATTTCTAGCACTAACAAGAGGCAAGATCTATGGTCTAATGCTCTTCATGTGTGGATGGTGATTGTCAAATGCTTATGAGGTATAATCTGTGTTATTTATATTTGCTTTTGCTGGTTAATTGTTGGCCTTGAAGGAGAGAGCTCCCTCCTGTTAGGGTAAGAGTTTATTCTAGTTTTATTTATGCTCTTACTGTTTGCTTGTTTTATATCTATTGGAGTTTCATGTATTTTAAGTTTAATTGCATGCTTTCCAATTATCTTTTCCAGCAGCACCTATGTTTTAACCATCTTTTGTGCAAGGATTTATAAGTTGCAGGTGATTCACTTGTAGAGGAGGTTGAGATGGTTTTAATATTCCTTATCTTCAATATATTCTAGAGTACATATTCCCTCGATGTTCCACCAAAGCAGACTTCAAAGCCCAACATTCCTAGGCTTCTGACACTCTTTCTCTCTCTTCCTCTTTCAAAAAACCAATTTTCTTACCTGGTTATTGTGTTCAAAAGATTTGATATCATTTAGATCTGTTATATTAAAGTAAAAATTACATAGATATGTTTTTTAAAGTCTCATAGAATAGATCTCATTCTTAAAAAAGTTTCATAAAGCATTCTAGATCTAGTTTAGGGAAATCGTCCGTTTTGCATGGCAATTTAAAGAGAATCCGTAGGTTGCATTCTTTAGATTCAAATGTTTCTATTTTAAAAAGATTAAATCCAGAAATAATTACATATTTCATTGGCTTCCCAAACATCAAGCCAAGATCCTAAGGAAAGCTTGCTTTCCTTGGTTCCTTTTTCACCGTTTTAGCTAGTTTTAACTTAGTTTTGTTTGGTTTAAAGTAGGCTGACCCAAAGGTACTTCCAAAGTGATTTTGGGAATATTTCATTCTAACATGATCAATTTAATTTATTAGGAATAACTTAAATAAGAGAATATTCTGTTCTAAAGTGGCTTTGGGATCGTTCAAATCCCCCCAGGGGTCCCCCTTTTGACCATAATTTTAAAATTTTGGGAAATTTGTAAAGCCTTGGTTTCATCTTGTAAAATAAACAAGAGGATTCAGATAATTTTATTGATATTGTAACAACAAATAATAAATTGTTTCTCTGAATAGGCTCTTTCGAGCCCATTCCCATCCCCCCTAGGGGGATTCGCGCCTTTTTTGTCATTTTTCGCATTGTCTTACTTATTTTCGCATTAGATTAGTTTCATTCATGCAGAATAAAATGATTTGATTACTTTATCATATATTGCATATTAAATTATCAAAGTAACTCTAATACTTATCCCATGACATCCCGTTTGACCCGCAAGGGGAAAGAGATGCGTGGTATGAATAATTAGAAAAATTGTGATTTGTTTCTGTTTGCTACTTATCTTTGATTTGCTATAAGTAATTGTTCTAAAATCAACCCCCTCCTTGATTCCCCTTGTTAACACTCAGAATGTACCCAGGTTGTGAAAGGTAGATCCCAAGGTAACATCAAAAACCACTTTAGAATGTATTTCTGACCTAATACAGTCAAAGAGGGATCTCTCACTATTTACAAAGTTTTTGTACTCAAGATATTCAGTCAAAGAGGGATCTCTCACTATTTACAAAGTTTTTGTACTCAAGATATTCAATCAAAGACAATCAGAAGGTCAGATTTCTGACGGGACAAATAGGACAAGTTTGTTTTAAAAGACTTGGTAGGACAGTCATGGAGGAGACCATTTGGGCAATGGAGTCAACAATCAGATCTGAAATAGGTTGCAGGAGGTAAGGTTTTGAAGGTTTATTATTAGAGGCAAGGTAGGCACCATTTCCTCAGTATTGAGGTATTAGCAGGTTGATTAGTAGACAAAGGGAGACATTCCATCAAACAGAGCACCTAACCAGGGTGAATTCTGCAAGACTTTAGAAGAAAATATTTTGAAAATGCTTGAAAAATGGACCTAGAGAATGCAAGATGAATTCTATCCCATAAACACTAATTCTAAAGCATGAAATCAAATAAAAAATGGAGTGGGAAATAGGATAAACAGTCACATAAAGAAATTACTTACTGAAGAAAAAGATGGCACAAGAATCTCTGCCATGAAAAAGGTTTTACATTCTTCCTCTGCAAATTTCATTCATCTCCTGAAAAATTGAAGCCATTACAATGTAGAGCCTCTCCGCTCTTGAAAATCCCCCCTCAAACTATCAATTACATTATAATTTATATAAGAATAACCTCTACCTAACTTTGAATTCAAAACCTAACTGAACTCTAAAAATAGAAAGAGTTACAACAAGGTTTCTCCTGCATATCTCAAATGGTGATATTTGTGTGACATCCGAGAGAGGTCTTTATAATTGGACATGTTCCCAACAAAACCCATGTCTTCATTTCTCCAAAGTCATCTCAATATTCTTGAAATATTCCTTTGAAACTGATGACTCAGATAATAAAATTGTAGATTTCTGGAAAAATGACTTGTGAAGATATTTTAAATTCTCCCAACCTATGATTACTGTGTAAAAAATGAAGGAGGTTTTTTATTACAGGCCTGTTAGAAATAAAAACCTCTCTCATTTTTGTAAAATTAAATTCCATTTGTTCAAAACAATTATTTGAATTTGATGGCTAAAATAGTCCTTTAGAAAACATGAAAAATGGCCTGTACAACTGACTTTGTTGCTGCTAAACCATAGAACCCGTGTGAAAATTTAAAGAGGTTATTGTGGATGGGTATGTTTTGAAGAAAATAATTTCTCACTTTCTCAAAATTCATCTTCATTTTATGTAAACAATTATTTTAATTTGATGACTAGAACAGTCATTTTGAAATCTGAACATTTTCCCTCTAAATATGACTTCGATTGTCCCAATATGTAGCACCTGGGTAAAAAATGAGAGAGGTTATTGTAGATAATAATGTTATTATGAAAAAAATCTTTCAGTTTTTGAAAATTCTTCTTTGTTTGCTGAAAACAGGTCTTTGAATAAAATGACTAAAACAGTCATTTTCAGAAAAAATATGCTATGTCGCTTCTAAACCTTGAATTGTTTAACTGTAATTCATAAACAGAGAACATATAGCATCTATCCTTGTAAGATCATCTAATGTAAGATAAATTCCATGAATTGATTGATCAAGGTAGCTATATTTTTTAATAGTGTCTCCAAACACTTGAATAATCCCAAGCTTTGGCACACTCCACTGTAAATTCTGTTTGTAAGACTTTAAACACATACCAATACCTTCACAAACTCTCTCACTGTATATATTTCTGCAACACTTTTGGGCTGATGTTCTTTTTGGGCTTCCCTTCTCTTGCTCTATTAAAATCAATTTCCATCTCCTTGATCAGATTCTTTATCTTCACTGTTTTCCCTGTGATTGTAAACATGTAAAAGTTGACGTCGAAAATATGGCGGACTGTTTCCTTCCTCTTACGCGCAGCACACAAATGAAATGATTTTTCGAAAACAAAGTCAACTTTACCTTTACATGATGGTTTATTCCGGAGCCTCCACTGAGTTGTTTTTCCCAAACCACTTTTCTCCGCAGAATTCACCAAAAGTTACCATGTGGAAAGTGGTTTAAATTCCGCTACCACCTTTCCAATTTAACGACCTCACAAATTTACCCTTCGGATCTGATAATAACTGTTGATGAATACTCACTTTATTTTTAAGCCGTTGGATTATTTTATGTGCTAGTGGTTTGATTATACCTTAAGAAAGGTAATAAATCTTGTTTAGCGCTTAAACCTTCATTAAGACTTGGTTTGGTGAATAAGAGACCGCTTTTTGACTTTGGAAAAAATATCCAAAACTATATAAGTTTGAATATAAATAAAATAATAACTTTATAAAACCCATTTTATAAATTTCATTCAAAAGTTAATAAAACTTTTTTCCCCACTTGTGAAAAATTTATTTCTCTTTTTACCTAAAATTCCTTTAACTTCTCTTCTTTGCCAACCTGGAAATAGTTTAATGAGAAAACTTTGGAAACCAACTCAATCACCCATGAAAACTTAAAATTTTGAAGGCAATAAGACCAATTTCGACAAAAATAAATTTAGTGCTAACAACTGGCTCCAACTAGGGATGCTATCCTCCCTGTGAGGTAGCAAAGAGCCCCGTAGACCAGGTGCCAAATCCATTGTGTTTCTCTTAATTTTTTTCTGAAATCCTCAACCTGTTTTGAATTGAACCATCCACTGACACCATTTTTCAAACAAATCCCACTCTGTCAACCTATAACCTGTAACTGAATTGCACTTGAAACTGAAACCAAACTGAAAACTGCTGAAAGAAATGCTCTCCATGTCGAGCTTATTCATGCCTACCTATCCTACTTAACTAAGCACAAATGCCCAATCAAGCAAAATCTGACTTCCAATGAAGCCAATCAATCAATTTATCCAATAATTCCATTTGTTCCTCACGCTTGATCGAAATTAGAACATAAGAACAAAATATCAATAGGTTATGATGAAAAATTTGTCCTTTGTTGCAAACATATAACCAACTACTCCATCTGAAAAATTTATCCATGTACTCTGCTACTGGATCATAAAAACATGACAAATTTCAAAATACTCAATCATCTATTTGTCATGACAAGGCTGTCCAAAAAGTAACTCCTCTTGCATACTGTCAAACCGATCTTTAGAAGAGCTTGGAAAGGAATTCTCATGATTGTTTTTCAATGATATATCATAAACTTCATTTAATATTTCTACATTTACAACTCCATTCTTCTCAAGCACTTCAAGAGGAATATAATGTTGTTCTTCAACAAGATTAAGCAAAAAGATGTCTTCTTGACAAAATGTTTCTGAATTGGAAAGATTTAAAGAAACATCCCATTGAGAGTTCTCATCTCCTTCTTTGTGATCCTTTGGTTTATTGTACACTGTTGGTTCTTTCACATACTGAGATTGATGGCATGATTGCTCTTCCTTTTCATTATATATAAGTAGACTAAAATTTTCTTTAAAACCATCACTAACATAATTTTTAACAAGATGACTGCAATCATCAGAAAAACCATCAAGAGTATAACCTTCTTCTTTCACATCACTAGGCTTATCATCTTCATGCTCATATCTTTTTTCCAATTCTAATCCAAGGTCTGATTTTTCTTTAATAGCATTTTCAGAAAATAAATATGTGGACGGACTGTAAGACTGAAAATTTGCAGAAATAGAATTCTTTATGTAATCACCCACAGAAGCATCGGAACTTAGAGGAAATTGCTGCTACAAAAAGGAATTTTCTGATTGGGAATAAGCAGCCTCATCTTGAAACAAAACTTTAGAAGTTGAATAATATGAAGAAGGGTTTAATTGAACATCCCAACTTCCTTCTTGGTCATACAAAGAATGACAAGACTATTGCAAATTATCATCTACTTTAGGAAAATAAATGTAGCTGGTTGAATCAGAGTTTTGGCTCATGCCTTTTTCATTAGAGGAAGAAATTATTAACTGCTGAGATTTTTCTTGAATGTGAAGACAACTAATTTGTATTTGTTAACACTCAAAATGTACCCAGGTTGTGAAAGGTAGATCCCAAGGTAACAGCAAAAACCACTTTAGAATGTATTTCTAACCTAATACAGTCAAATAGGGATCTCTCACTATTTACAAAGTTTTTGTACTCAAAATATTCAATTAAAGACAATTAGAAGGTTAGATTTCTGATGGGACAAATAGGACAAGTTTGTTTTAAAAGACTTGGTAGGACAGTCATGGAGGAGACCATTTGGGAAATGGAGTCAACAATCAGATCTGAAATAGGTTGCAGGATGTAAGGTTTTATGATCAGAGGCAAGGTAGGCACCATTTTATCAGTATTGAGGTATTAGCAGGTTGATTAGTAGACAAAGGGAGACATTCCATCAAACAGAGCACCTAACCAGGGTGAATTATGCAAGACTTTAGAAGAAAATATTTTGAAAATGCTTGAACAATGGACCTAGAGCATGCAAGATGAATTCTATCCCATAAACACTAATGCTCAAGCATGAAATAAAATACAAAATGGAGTGGGAAACAGAATAAACAATCACAAAGAAATTACTTACTGAAGAAAAAGATGGCACAAGAATCTCTGCCATGAAAAAGGTTTTACATTATTCCTATGCAAATTTCATTCATCTACTGAAAACTTGAAGCCATTACAATGTAGAGCCTCTCCTCTCTTGAAAATCCCCCCTCAAACTATTAATTACATTTTAATTTATATAAGAATAACCTCTACCTAACTTTGAATTCAAAACCTAACTAAACTCTAAAAATAGAAACAGTTACAAAACCGTTTCTCCTGTATATCTCTAATGGTGACAGCTGTGTGAAATATGGGAGAGGTTTTTATAACTGGACATGTACCCAACAAAACCCATGTATTCATTTCTCCAAAATCATCTTAATATTCTTGGAATCTTCCTTTGAAACTGATGACTGAGATAATAAAATTGTAGATTTTTGGAAAAATGACTTGTGAAGATATTTTAAATTCTCCCAACTTGTGATTACTGTGTAAAAAATGAAGGAGGTTTTTGATTATAGGCATGTTAGGAATAAAACCTCTCTCATTTTTGTAAAATTAAATTCCATTTGTCCAAAAAAATTCTTTGAATTTGATGGCTGAAATAGTCCTTTGGAAAACATGAAAAATGACCTGTACAACTGACTTTGTTGCTGCTAAACCATAGCACCTGTGTGAAAAATGAAAGAGGTTATTGTGGATAGATATGTTGTGAAAACTATCCTCTCTCACTTTCACAAAATTCATCTTCATTTGATGTAAAAAATTATTTTAATTGGATGACTAGAACAGTCATTTTGAAATCTAAACATTTTCCCTCTGAAGATGACTTCGATTCTCCCAATCCGTAAACCCTGGGTAAAAAATGAGAGACATTATTGTATATCATAATGTTATTATGAAAAACCTCTTTCAGTTTTTGAAAATTCTTCTTTGTTTGCTGGAAACAGGTCTTTGAATAAAATGACTAAAACAATCATTTTCAGAAAAAAAAAAAATATGCTATGTCGCTTCTAAACCTTGAATTGTTTAACTATGATTCATAAACATAGAACATATAGCATCTATCCTTGTAAGATCATCTACTGTAAGAGAAATCCCATGAATTTATTGATCAAGGTAGCCATATTTGTTAATAGTGTCTCCAAACACTTGAATAATCCCAAGCTTTGACACACTCTCCACTGTAAATTCTGTTTGTAAGACTTTAAACACATACCAATACCTTCACGAATGCTCTCACTGTATATATTTCTGCAACACTTCTGGGCTGATGTTATTTTTGGGCTTCCCTTCTCTTGCTCTATTAAAATCAATTTCCATCTCCTTGATCAAATTATTTATCTTCACTATTTCCCCCTGTGATTATAAACATGTAAAAGTTGACGTCGGAAATATGGCGGACTGTCTCCTTCCTCTCGCGTGCAGCACACAAATGAAATGATTTTTAGAAAACCAAGTCAACTTTACCTTTACATAATGGTCTATTCTGGAGCCTCCACTGAGTTGTTTTTCCCGAACCACTTTTCTCTGCGGAATTCACCAAAAGTTACCACATGGAAAGTGGTTTAAATTCCGCTACCACCTTTCCAATTTAACCACCTCACAACTTTACCCTCCGGATCTGATAATAACTGTTGATGAATACTCACTTTATTTTTAAGTCGTTGGATTATTATATGTGCTAGTGGTTTGATTATACCTTAAGAAAGGTAATAAATCTTGTTTAGCGCTTAAACCTTCATTAAGACTTGGTTTGGTGAATAACAGGCCACTTTTTGACTTTGGAAAAAATATCCAAAACTATATAAGTTTGAATATAAATAAAATAATAACCTTATAAAACCCATTTTATAAATTTCATTCAAAAGTCAATAAAACGTTTTTCCCCACTTGTGAAAAATTTATTTCTCTTTTTACCTAAAATTCCTTTAACTTCTCTTCTTTGCCAACCTGGAAATAGTTTAATGAGAAAACTTTGGAAACCAACTCAATCACCCATGAAAACTTAAAATTTTGAAAGCAATAAGACGAATTCCGAAAAAAATAAATTTAGTGCTAACACCCTTAATGAGGTCCACTTGGACCGAAAGAGGTTCCTGGAGGGTTTTTCTTTCTAAGAAAACACATCCTTTAAAACTCACTAAAATTGACAAGACTCCGGTGTGTATGATCTATACTTGGCTGCAGTTTTTCCGATCAATCAATCTGCATCAAAAGCAATGCGAGTGACTAGTTTAATTAGTCTTCACCTTCCCCAATAAACCACCATCAAGCGAAAATCCAATGCCTCGATCAAACCGTAAGCAGTGGAAAAATACCCAAAGGAAGCAGGAAATCCTGAAAAGTGACCTCCAGACGCCGATATATGTTACACCTTCAGGTGCATTATGAACAATAGTCTCAAAGACTCCATTCTGCCCACATATTCCTTCCGAGTAGCTGTGAAGGTTTAGTTTTGGACATACTCCAAGTACTCTTGGGTATATCTGTAGTCCCCCCCTCGCCTAATTTAATTTATTCATATTTCATATTAACTTAAAACGTACCAAGAGGCAATTACAAAACATTCACTCCATGTACATGCAAGTGCATTGATTATTTTATGACTCCATTTTAAGGCACTGGCTATTTTCTTTCTCTCTATATATGTTGTGTCTCGGCATTGTGCTTTCGTGTGCTCATTTTTTATCTTGTCATCCATGGTTGTTTATTGTTAAATTTCAAACTCATAAGTAACTCATTTAGTTTAACTTCACCATACTAAATAATTTTTTCTTAGTAACTTAATAGGGTCTACCCCCTTGGCTTCATTAGGAGTTGAGCCTAAACGGAGGATTCAAGAACAAGGTGACAGCCTTGACTCGAGACTTGCCCCCAAGGACACACCGAGTGGCTTGAAGATTCCTGTCATGTCCCCCCAAGTGTGTGAAAGGTGGAAACACTTTTGGCGACGCTGCCGGGGATAAATCTTTTTATTCCCGAGTACGACTTAGCTTAAGGTTTTTCTAAACAGCTAAAAAGATAAAAAAAATTTGATTGATCTTGTCTTTAAAAAACATAAAAATTAAAACTCGATCCATCTGGGGACTCCACTATCTAACATCCCTCCAAGAATTTCTACGCGAAGAAACCACGATCAATTATTCAATCCTCTCCCTGATCCCGAAAGGTTTATTAGGGAAATATTGAATAGGTAGACTTCTCGTAGAAACTTTGAAGATCTAGGAGACCAATCCCTCTTAGATATCCATCACATGTTTGTAGAGAGTCATGTTCAATAATCTCAAGAAATGACGAAAATTTTCAAACCCCTTGACTTTTCTTAGATAGCAGGTGCTCCCCATGCCATTCCAAAAGATTCTATCAAGAAGCTCCCCATATTTCAAGGAAATAATGCCATCACTGCCAAGTCTCACCTTTGAAAGTTCAAAAAGCACATGGTCAGTTATTGCAATGATGCCACTCATGACCATGACGATGTCAAAATGAAAATATTTGCTTTATCCTTAGAAGATGATGCTGAAGAGTAGTACGTCGACCTAGATGATGATTCATATAAAACTCTTAGTGAATTCCAAGATGGTTTTAGGAAGAAATGGGGAGAAAACAAGGAACAAAGACATCTGCTTGCTACCCTCTGTAGGATAAAGAAGATGGAGAATGAAACCATGGATTAATTTAAAACTAAATTAAGGCATGTGGTTGCGGAACTTCCTAGAGACATCAAGCCAAAAAATGCCTCCATCCTCATATCTTACTTTGAAGCTTTCACCGGTGACTTAAGGCACCAATTGAGAGATAAGGAACTGGCCGATCTAAAAACTGCGTAGGAATCAGCAGGGAAAATAGAAAATAATATGCAATCTTCTGGAAATTCCAACATTCCAGGATACACTAGGGGAAACACTTCCTACAACAAAGAAACTAAGGGTAAAGCTGTTGAATCAGAAGAAAAGGGAACTTCTAAAGATCCCATGGAAAAGGTGACAGACAAGATAAAAAAACTTGGTTCCTAGTCAAAACAACCTAATGGCCAATCATTCTACACAATTGAATCGTATGCAAAATAGAATAATCACAATGGAAAGGAATAATGGACCTAGGAACTTTCAGCCCAAGCAGAATCAGATGTATCAAAAGAAAGTTCCTCAGCAAGAGCCTAGGATTCCAAAGCAGTTAGACTCAGCTAACATGGTAGAAGAATTAATTCCATGGTGTAGATCGTGTGAACAATTCCACCAAGAAATCACTTGTTATGTTGCAAATCAAGTCATGGAACATGGACTTCCTGAGGTCAGTAGTCAGTAAACAACTTCAAGCGAGCCTGATCGTGTACACATGGTAGGCCATTCCTACCCTTTGTCACCAGCTAAACAGTACAAACCTAAGGATGAAAACATTGCAGAATATTATAGTGAAACTTATGATGAAAACCGTAATGTGCATGTTGGGACTCCTACGTGTTCTCCATATAATGATGATAGTCTGGAAGGTTTACTACCTTGTGACCTTTTCTTTGAAGAAGATGAGTATGAAAATGAGGACAAGTATAACTTGGAGCATGATACAAGTGACGAATAATCCCTTATCTCCAACAAAGATGTTGATGAGGAGTCCTGGACATTCATGGAAAATCCAGTCTCTGACATGAATAAATAAGAAAATAATGAACCAGAAAATTTTGATGCCTTTGTTGATTCTCCTGTCTATGGCATATCTAAAGGAGAGAGCATGGACCTTGTGGCCTTGGGAAACTTTGATATGGAAAAGGAGCATGCAGTTTATTCATATGATCAGTCTGAGCCATATATCTGTATCAGTAATGAAGACAAAGAGAACTTGATATTGGAACTTGATATCAGCAATGGGGAATCCATCACATCTGACATAGATGGTGGTGATGACTATTGAGATTTTTGTGGATATCTTATTAAGAATCTTATCTATGCTATATCCAGTAAGGGGAGTATCTATTTAGAAATTTGTGGAAGTCCAATCTACTATACTTCCATAGAGGGAAGCATGGATCTTGAGACCTGGGAAAATCCTAGTATGGAAGAGTAGCATTCAAAACTCTTATATGGTCATTTAGAGTCATATCATGTAGAGCCGCACAAAGGTATCAATAATGAAGACATTGAGTAGCAGTGTTGTGAAATGACAGATATGATGCAGTTAGTAGAGTATCAGTCTCAACTAGCATCTTCACATATAGAGTTTCTTTATGATTTGGAGCCACTTGGGGCTTATACAATGAGTTATCATCCGGTAAGCCTTAATGATCAGTATGATGGTGTAGTCAATTTGCCTCATCATTCTGATTTGTATATCAACCCTATCCAGTAATGGATAGAAGCAGCTTGTGCAAGCACCTACCAATTTGGGAAGAAGTTTGACGACATTATTCATACCTATGATTTTCCATCCATCCTGCCCATTCCGGATCATCATGCAGGTTTGCATTTTCTTAAAAAGTATCCTTACTTTGGCTGGTAACCAAAGACAAGGAATTTTTTTTTTTTATGTTAATGTTGAGGCCTAGAAATTCGCAGGCAACAATAGCAAGGGATTCTCCCCAGTCAATGTTCCCAACTAGCCCGTGACTGTTTGGTGTTGGGAATCCATCCAGTTTGCGGTCCGGCTACCGTAGGTCAAGTAGCAAAAATAAAAGGTTTTACTGGTTGCGGCCTGGTCCACTGTATATATTTTTTTATTTTTGACGTTAAGTATGATATGCAAGTGTTTATCTAATATGCAGATTGATAAAGAATGCAAGGAGTTGTCACAATGTGATGCACAGGTTCTTACCTTTCATCTTAGACTCTCTCACATCTAAATCACACACAACTAGAAAACAACCCTGACTAAGCTATCCCTAGGGAGCAAGATATTAATTCATGAGTAATGTAATACTATTCACATGTTAAGACAAATCACAGATATCCATTCTTAGAATCAAAACACATAAACATGAATAAAGATATACACGACAAGATAGCTCATCAACTGTTAAAACCTCCATTACTCATAGTGGAAATTATAGTAGAATAAACCAGAGACCATTCAAATAAGAACATAGGTTCAGAAAGTTAGAACACTCTCACAGTTAATGAAACACAATTGAAAATGAAATAGTTCCCCTTCAACATTATTCATTTAGTCACATTCGAACATTCCACACAACACCTTCTCCAACAGGCAAAATTTGCAATTTATTATTGTAAAAGAAGTAGTTCCTCTTACAACAATTGGTTCGCAAGTTTTTCCAGGGAAAAAAGCCCCTATTCCCTCTAAATTTTCCTATCTTTATATGAAAACAGCAAAAACCCTTCGGCTTCCCCTCCCAGGGTGACCCTTGGGCTCCCCAAACCATTTTAATTTGACAGTTTTGTCGGTTTGTGAGTGCTCATCATTCATAGAGACGTTACATTCAGATTTATGACTTATGAGTACTTCATGAAATGGGACCAGCTCGGTAACTGATGATTCTTTCCAAGCTTGGGCCTCTATTGCTATCGATTCTGCTTTGTCTTTTATTTGTCTTTTTTTTAAGATCCCGTTGATCTCAGAACATCTCTGCCTATCACTTTTCAGCCAACTTCCTTCTTCTTTGTCCTTCAGCTATGTCGCCTTTGCAGCAGTAATGCGAAGAATGTTCTAAGTCCATCTGCAGTTAAAACAAAATTCATCATTAATTCAGACTGTATCTTTTCAGCAAATGTAAACCATATTAACAATAAAACTAATCATCAAAATGAGGCCCTGTACTGCATTCTCATTGCGAAAACCTTAAAATGATAGAAAATGAAACCTCCGACACCCATCAGATAGTGTAGAAACACACACAGAACAGGTGGGAAAAAACCTTCACCGGTGGGAGAATCACTAAAGCATCAACAGGATAGTTTGATTAACAGCCGCAATGGAGGGCTTCAAACGGACAACGAGTTCTGTGAGACCATTAAGTCTATCGGCGTCAAAAAGACTAAATACTAAAGCATTGGGTAGAAAAACTCCTTGTCGGCGAATGGAACGACATAACGTCGGGTGGTTAGTGCAATATGTAGCCGCAATGGTGGAAGACGGAAAGACTATGGCCTCCACGACAAATAAAACATTTCGGCGACAACCATAACAAAACATCGGTGAGCAGAGCAGTTATATGGCGGGAATTTAGTTCGCTTGGGAGCCGCAATGGTGGAAAAAAATTATATTACCACCTTCGATCAAAGTCATAAACTTTTCGATATGGCACAAAAACATCATGAAAATGTTAAGTGTTCGAAAAATATTAAGGTTGTGCAACGGTCTAACAAGTTGGTCTCATCTCCAAAAAAGCAGCGTCATAGAGATCAAAAACCCCGACTCAAACTTCAACCACCTCCGACATCGTAAAGCAAGTCAAAATAATAACATCACGGCATCAGGAAAATCAAAGCTATTCGTCAAAACATTCATCGTTCAGCTTCCGCAATGGAGGCTCTGTAGGGAAATATGGCTCTGATGCATTGTTTAAATGACCTCCGAAAAACCAAAAAAATGTTAAGTTCCACAAGACTTTTGGCTGGGCAACGATGAAAAAGTTTGTTTCACCTCCAAAACAGTGGCTAAGGCGAGAAATAGTATTCTGATATCAAAGGAAGAAATCATAGATCAAAGGACAACATTTCAAAACAAACTTCAAAATCCACAACCCAAAGCAGTTTCAGACACAAGCAATTTTCTGAAAAGCATGAAAACAGTTGACCTCTCAGCAATCCAAACTTGTAGCAGAGGGAGAACAAAAGCAGAGTTTATGGATACAAACAATTTTAGGCAAGACAAAAATTAAGAGGAGGGTCCAAAATTTCAAAAATTTGGGAAAACAGTTGCAGCTGCAACAGTTAATAAAATGCGTAGGTGGTTACATTGGATTTCTGATTACACTTAACCCTTTTTATATCATGCTTAGAGTAGGAAAATAAACTCCTTGAAAAAGAGCATTTACTTTCCGCATTTTTGTTTTGTACTTAGCTATAATAATTTTTTTTTTCATTAGTTAGTTACATTGATTTTGTTTAAATAAATCAGCTTAATGGTTCATTTGGTTTTTATATAAAGCTTGTGCTACTAAGGTTTTCTTGTCAAGTTGAGATGTTTTTACAGGGTGTATAAACCAGAGGATCTGGTGTTCTCGTATCCTCTCCTTGACATATGACTAGACCAAGCACACATCCTGTAGTTGGAGCTAGATGTTACCACCTAAGTTGTACTTAGATGTTTTTATCAAGTGAGCCTGGTGAACCGGACAAAGATGATTTTTTCAGACTTTAGGAGACCCTTCGGAAGTGCTTTTGGGAAGTGTTTGTTGTACTATATCACATGTTCATAACCCATGGGGGAGTTGTAATAAGAGGTTCTAGCATGATATTGTTTGTAAAAGACTCGATCTCTTATACTTTATTTGTCAATCTGATTAGCCGAGGGTGTTTTTTCCCTTGGTTATTATTGGTTGTTGAACAAACGACTGATAATTTTTGAGTTTTTCACTCAATACCTCCAAAGTTGGGGTGGTCGGCTTGGCATTTAGGCCTATTGAGGTTATTAGAGTCTATGTGTCAATGTATAAACATGCTAAGCATTATTATTGAGTCATATGAACATGTCTAAGTCCCCCTAGGTTTTTAATTTTTAAAATTTCTAAAATTTTTAAGTTTTTAAAATTTTTAATTTTTCCACAAAACTTAGGCTATTTTTTAATAGTCTAATTGGAAAAATTGGTTTTGTAATAAAAGTGGGCTCAATAATCAGTTTTAGTCATGGGGGTGCTCATTTTCAAGATATGAGTACCATGTAAACCCATAGACCCACTTTTTCTAAGTTTTCAGTAATTTGTCCATCACTCAGGTCAAAAATCCCTAAAAATCAAATATTGATTATTTAATTGATAAATTAATTAAATAATGGAGAAAAATCCAAATCCTAAATCATTGGGATTTTCTTAGATTTGACTGAAATCAGTGTCATCGTCTTGGGATTGGATGGATCTGAAAATTCCTTGACTGAAGGAGGTGATCTGGGTTGATCCGGGAGTGCACCACAGCATGCAATATTGGGAATTTTCCCCTCCCTCTCCTTCACACGTGTGGGCTCATCTGGATGAGTTTTGGTAAATGCTTCAGTTAGCAGGTTGAGGTGTCAGTCATATCAGCTCTTCGATTGATAGTTGCACTCAGTGAGAGTCAAATTAGGATCCGTTAGACACAGATCAAGCCCATATTCACTCCACATGCAGCTACAGTCTCTCTCTCATTGGGATTTGCGCCCCCCTGGGCTAGATCTCCTGTTTTTGCAGCAAAATTAAGCACAAATTACCGCTTCTAAGCTAGTTAGAACTGGGATTGAGGTACTATTGCTATTGTACTATTGTTATTGTTTATTATTTTGGAATAAAGAATATTTGGAGGCAAGATCTATGGTGTAATTCTCTTCATGTGTGGATGGTGATTGTTAAATGCTTATAAGGTATAATCTGTGTTATTTATCTTGGATTTTGTTGGTTAATTGATGGCCTTGAAGGAGAGAGCTCCCTCCTATTAGGGTAAGAGTTTATTCTATTTTGATTTATTCTCTTTCTATTTTGTTGCTTCAGATCTATTGGAGTTGCATGTATTTTAAGTTTAATTGCATGCTTTCCAATTATCTTTTCCAACAGCACCTATGTTTTAACCATCTGTTTGTGCAAGGATTTATAAGTTCCAGGTGATCACACTTGTAGAATAGGTTGATATGGTTTTCATATTTCTCATATTCAATATATTCTGGAGGACATAGTCCCTCGGTGTTCCACCAAAGCAGAATTCAAAGCCCAACATTCCCAGGCTTCCAACACTCTTTCTCTCTCTTCCTCCTTCAAAAAATCAATTTTCTTACCTGGTTACTGTGTTTGAAAGCTTTGATATCATTTGGATATGTTATATTAAATTAAAAATTACATATATCTGTTGTTTCAAGGCTCATATACTAGATCTCATTCTTAAAAAAGTTTCATAAATCATTCTAGACCTAGTTTAGGGAAATCGTCCGTTTTGCATGGCAATTTAAAGAGAATCCGTAGGTTTCATGCTTTAGATTTCTATTTATATTTTAAAAATATTAAATCCAGAAATCAGTGCATATTTAATTGACTTCCCAAACAAGAATCCAATATCCCAAGGAAAGCAAGCTTTCCTTGGTTCCTTTTTCACCGTATTAGCTAGTTTTAACTTAGTTTTGTTTGGTTTAAAGTAGGTTGACCCAAAGGTACTTCCAAAGTGATTTTGGGAATATTTCATTCTAACATTATCACTGTATTTTATTAGGAATAACAGAAAGAAGAGAAGCTTCTGTTCGAAAGTGGCGTTGGGATTGTTCAAATCCCCCCAGGGGTCTCCCTTTTGACCATAATTTTAAAATTTTGGGAAATTTATAAAACCTTGGTTTCATCCTGTATAATAACCAAGAGGATTCAGATAATTTTACTGATATTGTAACAGCAAATAATAAAAATTTTCTCCGAATAGGCTCTTTCGAGCCCATTCCCCATCCCCCTTACGGGGATTCACGCTTTTTTTTGTCATTTTTCGCATTGTCTTACTTCTTTTCGCATTAGATTAGTTTCATTCATGTAGAATAACATGATTTTATTAATTGATCATATATCCGATATACATTATCAAAGTAACTCGAATACTTACCCCACGACTTCTCGATTGACCCATAAGGGGAAAGAGATGCATAGTAGGAATAATTAGAAAACTTATGATTTGTTTCTGTTTGGTGCTTATCTTTTATTTGCTGTAAGTAATTGTTCTAAAATCAACCCCCTCCTTGATTCCCCGATTGAGTTCCACTTGGATCAAAAGAGTTTCTTGGAGGGTTTTTCTTTCTAAGAAAACACATCCTTTAAAACTCACTAAAATTGACAAGACTCCGGTGTGTATGCTCTATACTTGGATGTGGTTCATCTGATCAGTCAAGCTACATAAAAAAATCATGAGTGACTAGTTTAATTAGTCTTCACCTTCCCCAATAAACCATCGTCAGGAGAAAATCGCCTCGATCAAATCATAAGCGGTGGCAAAATACCTAAAGGAAGCGGGAACTCCTGAAAAGTGACCTCGAGGCGCCGATCTCTGTTACACCTTAAGGTGCATTATGAAAAATAGGCTCATAGATTGCATTCATCCCACATATTCCTTGCGGGTAGCTATGAAGGTTTATTTTTGGACATACTCCAAGTACTCTCAGGTATATCTGGAGTCCTCCCCTCACCTAATTTAATTTATTCATATTTCACATAAACTTAAAATGTACCAAGATGCAATCACAAAACATTCACTCCAAGCAAATGCAAGTACATTGATTATTTTATGACTCCATTTTAAGGCACCGACTATTTTCTTTCTATATATATATATATGTTGTGTCTCAACATTGTGCTTTCGTGTGCTCATTTTTTATCGTGTCATCTATGGTTGTTTATGGTTAAATTTCAAAATCCTAAGTAACTCATTCAGTTTAATTTCACCATACTAAATAATTTTTCCTTAGTAACTTAATAGGGTATACCCCCCTTGGATTCATTAGGAGTTGAGCCTAAACATAGGAGTCAAGAATAAGGTGATAGCCTTGACTCGAGACTTGCCCCCAAGGATACACCAAGTGGCTTGAAGATTCTTGCCACATCCCCCCCAGGTGTGTGAAAGGAGACAATAGATCCCATATATACCAAAAGTTTCTACCTCCCCCAAGTATTTCCCATCTGCTGTTACATTCCTGGTATTACAGCTATGATCCCTTTCCCATGAGTTAGTTTCATTTGCTTCCTGGTCCGCCCTGTTGTCATACTCTGAACAAAGGAAGTTTGAGTCCCCCGTGATTCCTTGCCCCTGTTCCACTCCCCCCCCCCCCATTCAGTGGGTCAGTCCTTAGATTGTCTCACCTCCCTCGCACTTCTGGTCAAGGAAACACCATTTCCTTGGCCAGTTGTAGGTCTCCCTCTCTTGACGAAAACACACATATTCCATAGGATAGACCCATAGGTCCCTGTATCCTGGTTTCATTAACCTCATTGATGATTTCTTTGGACCATTTGAGAGGAGTCCTTAGTGCCTCTAGGGATGGTTGTGTCTCACGTGCTTGACTACAACTACATCATCACACCATTGTGATTCGTACAGGGCATTGGTCTGTGCAGTATTGGGTCAAAGACCCCGGATGTCACCTGACTCTAGTACATTGATTAGTCTATTTGAGGGACCCAAACAGGTTCATGTCCCTTGTGATTTTCGGGTTGCGTTGGAGATAGTGTTCAGAAGCCCCATAGCAGTGCTTCTACATAGATTTATGATTGATACAACATATTGGTACCACAGAGACTCTGACTCTTCGTCAGTAGGTCCCTACAACTATGTACCGTTCCAAATCCAGCAGACCATCAGTCATGAAGATATAGCATTCCTTGAGAATGCCATGGGTTCAATGTAGTAGTTCTTCATATCAGTATTGTATTCAGCCTCTTATTGAGGAAACCACTATGTAACAACAGTTGTACATGATTGGCTCTTGCATTTTAGAGCTTAGATCACATTATTCTTTTGACATCGTTACGAGCATGGGGATTCCTGCCTCGTCCATATACATGTCACACATTATTTGTATCTCACCCATTAATGGGAACCATATTAATATGAAAACCAAAAGCCACCATGCCCTAGCCCAAGAAGCACCACCTCTCTCTAGAAAATCCTATGATGTTCGTTGGCCATACGATGAGCTCCTACCCTCACACATCAGGGGGCAATCTGTTAACCCAAAAATCCCTCAATGATATCTACATGACCTACACCACCCAAAGACATCTATGTCACTACCCTCATTTGACCCCCACACCCTTGCAAAGGCTCAAAAACATGAAAATGGCTTAAAACCCCCTAAAAAGAGCTAAAATAGCTCTCATAGGGGCTAAAACCCCTCAAAGGAGCTTAAAATCCCCAAAGGAGCTAAGAATTGGGCGAAAAGGGCTTAAAGCCCCAAGAAGGGGCTAAAGCTCTAACCAAGGGCTTAAAACCCTAAAATTTCAAATAAAAACTATAAATAGAGGGGTGGGGGTCACTCTAAAAGCACTCCTTCTCTCCCTATCATTATGCCTCCCGTGCGAGTGCCTTGAGACCCTTTTCCTCCCAAGTCATTCACCCCCTCTCCTCCATAGCTCCACAAGCCAAGAATCCATCCCATAGAGAGGTGCTTCCAAATCTAGGGCATGGTGGCCCATTTCCACAAAAGGAGATGAAGGTATAACCATTTATTTCTATCAATAGTTTAGTTTTATGGCTTATTTTGTTTGTAGGTTTATGTTTTCATAGTTTGCTGCAGGTTCTCCTGTGATTTATTGTAGCCATCTATCATTTTTTCTAACAAGTTTCCTGCAGGGTTTCATGGATTAGAGCTAACATTTATTTGTAGGGTTTTATTTCACCCACAGGAACCCTACCCTTCCGTCCTATAGATGGAAGGTAGCTGTTCCTTCTTGTAGCTAGGGTGAAAGCCCTATTATAGTCACCATGTACAATATTGTAACGCAAACAATGCTAAAAAATAAATATAAGTGAGGAAAGAGGGAAAAACTAGTGGGAACCCCCCCCCCCCCTCAATCTGAACACTGGAGAAGTAATCTGATCACCCTGATGAACTCACCCCCAATAGTGAACGGAGGTAAGTGAAATTCTTCTCTGAATGTCTACAATCTGCTCATCTACAGGACAGTGCTACAGAACAATGGTCCTGTCATGCACCAACTCTCTGATGTAGTGCATGTGTATCTCAACATGTTTGGTCCTCTTCCTGGCAACTGGATATTTGGATATTTTAATATAAATTTTATTAACACAAAATATGATAGTGGACAAAGCACTACCAAAATCTAACTCTGAAAGAATGCCTTGCAACCAAACAGCTTGGATGCAAGCATTCACTGCTCCCCTGTACTCGGCCTCTGCTGAAGACAATGCAATGGCAGCCTGATTTTTGCTAGAATAGAAAATGGGGCCACCACCAAACATGAATACATATCTAGAAGTAGACTTCCAATCAATAGAATCTCTTGCCCAATCTGAATCTGTGTAACCAACCAATTCTATCTCAGAGTTTGCAGCATAGTGAATGCTGTAGGTCCTGGTGCCCTGAATATACTAGAGGATCCTCTTGGCTGCCTTCCAATGAAGATCATGAGGCTGCTGCATGTTTCTTGATACAACGTTCATGGCATAACAGATATTGGGCTAAGAAAGTGTCAAGTAAAGCAAGCTACCAATCAGTTGGCAATAGATTGTGCAATCCATGGGTGGAGTTATTTTTCCTTCTTCAAGGCTGATCCCTGAGAGAAAAGGGAATGGAGCAGCCTTACATTAAGCCATGTTAAAATTAATTAATAGGTCTGATATATATTTGTACCGAGTGACCATTATCCCATCAAAAGTTTGTGCAATTTCAAGCCCTAGAAATTGCTTCAAAAGCCCCAAATCGCTCATGTCAAATGCATCATGGAGGGCAGTTTTTATGAATGAAATGGAAGCAAGTGTGCTACCAGTAATCAAGAGATCATCAACATATAAAAAAATTATAAGTAAATTACTATCACACTATTTTAGATAGACATTCATATCATATTTACACCTTTGAAAGTTTTGATAAAGAAGGAAGGCATCCATCTTGGAATACCATGACCTTGGGGCCTGTTTTAGCCCATATAATGACTTCTTTAATTTGCAAACCAAATATGGATCTGAAATGTAGCACTCAGGATGCTTCATGTATATCTCCTCATGAATATCTCCATGTAGAAATGAACTCTTAACATCCATATGATGCACTTCCTAGTGCTTGGATGCCGCAATTGCCAAAACTAGGCAGATGGAGTCCATTTTTGCAACCAGTGCAAATGTCTCATGATAGTCCACTCCTTGGACCTGAAGAACCCTTTTGCTACCAGCATTGCCTTATATTTTTAGGTTGTTCCAGAAGCAGCAACCTTTGTCTGAAAAACCCACTTGCATTGAACTAATTTCCTCCCAGGTGGAAGAGAAACTAACTCCCAAGTAGCATTTTTCGAAGAGAATTAAACTCTTCGTCCATGGCAGCTTGCCATCTCGGATATTTTTGAGCATGGTAATAAGAATTAGGATCTGAAATTATCATTAAATAACAAGTTTCAGACTGCAAATCATCATGACAAGAGAGCAAAATAACTGCTCTTTGGAAATCAGACCATGTTCTTCTTGGATCATCAAGATTTCCAATGTTTTCATTGGTGGAAGTAAGTGTCTGCTTGGCCCAAGTTGGGAGATGTGTTTGCACTTCAGAATCTAATTATGAACCTTATTTTTACTGTTCACTTATATCATATATCAGAGGTACATGATCAGATTCATCACTCCCAATTTCACCATCCAAATATTCAACAGAATAGGAAGGAAAATCAGTAGTTTTCTCCCTCACTAGTTCTACCTCTTGAAGAGGCTCATCGAACCGAACACTTCTTTCAATGAAAATTTGTTTTGTTATGATATTAAGTAGATTGAAACATTTATATATTTTGGATATCCAATAAACAAACATTCAGTACTTGGTGGTTGCAAATCTTTCCTCTTATCATGCGGAATTCGGGCCCATGCAGTGGACCCAAACACTCTGAAATTTGACACATCCTGCTCGTGTCCAAAGTAGGCTTCGAAAGGGGTATTTCCTTTCATGGATGAGTGAGGAAATATATTATGAATGTATGCAGCAACATTCATGGCCTCACCCAATAAATTTTCAGCCAAACTATTGGCTTCCAACATGCATGCGGTCATCTCCTTGAGAGCCCGATTCTCTCTCGGCTACACCGTTCTGCTGGGGAGTGTAGGGAACTGAATGTTGGATATGAATGCCATTGTCGAAACATATTTGCAGAAACTAATTACTGAAATATTCTCCTCCATTATCAAATCTCAAATAATTGATGTTTTTCCCAGATGCATTCTCAAGCAGTGCTTTCAATTCAGTGAATTTTTCTAAGACTTCTGACTTTTTCTTGATGAAGAAGACCCATGTATATCTAGAAAAATAATCTATGAAAGTGAGAACATACCGAGATCCATTCATGGATGTGGTGGGAATTGGTCTGCTAATATCATATTGAATCAGCCCCAATAATTTTTATACTCAGCTTTCCTTCCCCCGATCAAACTTATGCTCATGATGCTTGCCCAAAATACAGCCCTTGCAAATTCTGGTGGTAGCTTTGATGACCGGGAGGCCTTCAACCATGGAATTTTTTCTGTAATGTCAACAAGTAATTGAAGTTTAGATGGATGAATCTCTCATGCCATAGTCTACTGACCTCATTTCCATGAGTCAGGAGAGCGGTGTGTTAGCACTCCAAGAGTCCTTCTATGTTGTAGTTGAAAGAGATTGGTAACTTAATCTTAATTTTAATGATGGGTGGATAATTGGATCAATATGGAATGAATAACTCACTCAATTCCTTACTCAAAAAAATCTAGGTATATAAAGGGTTACAAGGCTTTCAAAATCTATAATCAGATAGGTAATTTTATCAAGATGAATGAAGAAGCTAACTCTATCAACCAGAACATACATATATAAAACAATACATATGATGGGTTAATAAAACTAGTAATGAGTACTTATGATCCTTGCTTAAAAATAAGTAGGTAAGATGAAAATCACCAATGGATTATGTAAACAAAGATAAATAATATAATTCAACTCATAAGCATAGAATAGGTATGAAAAAGAGAAGTCTGATAACAACAGTGAAAGAAGCTTGTATCTCGATATATTAAAAAGACAGTCCTTCACAATTTACAACATAGTAGTGTATCCTAAATCAAACCTTCAGTCCCAAGACTGAATTCTACCCCATGCAATGATTCTTCAATGATATTAAATAATCTTTACAAATCAGTTTCAATATCCTCAAAAGATGGATCTAATAACCTCTTTTCCTATCTCAAATCCGAATTTGTGAGGTGGCTGGAAAATGCAGAAATTTCTGGAAATATGATGCTCAGAGATTGAACTATATCTCTCAAATCAAAAAATATTTTGGAAAAATGAGAGAATATTTCTATATTTGTTTTTTATGAGAAAAAACCTCTCTCAGTTATTTTAGATTCATTTTCATTTTCCCGGCATCGGTATTTCAAAAACATGTGTCAAATAGGAGAATTCTGAGATCTGAAATTTAGGGCTCAGAGATGGTTTTAATTATCCCATTCTATGACACCTGTAGGAAAATAGAGAGATGTTATTGTTCTTTGACATGTCAGGAACAAAAACCTCTTCCCTTTTTGAAAAATGATTCTCCAGTCACTCAGAATCATCATTTGAAAATGATGACTCAACATAGTAAAAACGACATTTTTGCATCAAATCTCCTCTAAAAGACTCTTAAAATTTTTAATAATACTTCATCTTAATGAATTTATATCACTTAATAAAATAAATTTGACCAATTTATTTGAGGATATAACATGGTGGGCTATGCATCTGCCACAAAATGGGAAAACTCATAGGCTTTAGCATGATGGTTTGCTAAGCCTGCTGCAACAAGTTTTACGGATGCAATTTCAGTAATTTCTACATCATCTGGGATGAAGGTTACTTTCTTTGGCACTCCATTATGAGTCATAGGATAGACACTCAAGAGGTTGGAGGCAAGAGAGGGTACATACAGAACATTGAGAAAACTTCCATGCTCAAGATCTACTGTACCTCGTCCTTTTGAAATGATGGTAAAGTCATCTCCCATGTGGATGGGAATGCTTTTTTCGGTGTCCAGACAAGAGAAGGAATATCTACTTGCCATCATGTGATTCAAAGATCCATAGTCTATGATAAGAGCTTTGTACTTCGAGGTGCTTTCCATCAGAGCATGTCCCCTTTCTTGCTGGTATTCCTGATCTTGATTTTCTATCCTGTGAAAGATTTCCAGAAGATTGATGTTATTTCTCTCAAGGAGAGAAGTAGCTTCATCAAGTTTCTTCTTCATGCAGGCATGTTCAGGGTGGAATCCCTTCCAACAGTATGAACACTTGACATTTTATTTCCCATGGTTTACTTTGTTCTTGTGTTTCTTTGATTCGGAAGGCTCTTCTTGTTGCTGGTTTTGAAATTTAGGATTTGGAGCTTCGAATTTAGTTTTTGGATTCTTTTGCTTCTTTCCTTTACCCTTCGGATCCTTGGGCCCCGAAGCAAGAAGGGCTTGATCACGGGAGGATCTGATGATCCCCATCTAGACAAGATTATCATGCTCTTTTGTTAAGGACTCAATGAAGGCATTGAGTGAAGGCATCTTCCATCCTGGGGTTATGAGCTTCCCAGCATGGAAATTAGAAACAAATACTGAATAGTCGGCTCCAAGTTTTGAGAGAACGGCGAGGATGAGCTGATCATCCTCCTTCTTCACCTGACACTACTTCAATAGAAGGACTAGATGCTTGAATTTTGTGAAAAATGGCATTAAGTTGTGGAAATTGAACCCAGTGATAGAACAATTACACTCACAACAATTATCAATTGTACATGCAAAATCACTCACAAAAGAGACTGAATATGGAACTGAACACTAAACTGTATTGAATAAGTGTACAATAGCCAACCCTATGAAGTCATAGGATTCCACAATAAATATTTACATGAAGGATTTGAATGCATGAAGAGGCAATTCGAACCTAGTCAAAAGCAGGCTTACTAAATCTAAGCAAATCCCCCATAGGTGCATAAAGCAGTTTCCAAAACTGTCAAGGAGCTCACGAATTGGAAAAATAAATTAGGCAAGCTAAAAGGTAATGGAAGGAAAAATCATACTTGCTTTCAATAGGAGAAAAGAGTGGAGGATGTGGAGGACAAAAAACTAGAAAACCTCACCTAGTCAAACTTTCCCAATTACCTTAAAGCACTGAAAAAGCAGGCAATAAAGCAACAAAAGTAGAAGGGCGCTTAGGAGGCTAGGAGTAAAGCAGATTTGATTCCAGGAGGTTTCCCAAGTGCTCCATGAGTCAAAATTAGCAAGTTTTACCACTATGGATGTGTAGATGACAACCTGCATAAGGTGGAACATGGAAACTAGGCAAATAAGACAAAAATGGATTAATTAATGTCTAAGGTAGCTAACTATGGGTTGATTATTATAACACTCCCCCTTAATCCTGACTTATGAGTAAAATATCATAAAATTATAGGGCCTAGCAACAAGGCTTAGTCACCCTTTATATACTGCATGTCCATATAACCAAGGAAAGAGGCAAACACCCAGTGGGAAAATCCTCCCTTAAACATGGACTGTAAAAAAAAAATTGGAAATCTTGTCTTCACTCATGCTTCACAGCATGATCAGCAATCCCCAGTAGTGATTTGAGATTGCTGAAGGTCTTCTCACAAAATGCTTTGGTGAAGATATCAGCTACTTGTTCTGAAGATGAACAAAAGAGTAGGTGAATGGTGCCATCATGCACAAGCTCTTTGATGTAGTGCATATGGATCTCAATGTGTTTGGTTCTCTGCTTCTGAACTGGATCATTATATATTTGAATGGTACTCTAATTATCACAGTAGATAGTAGTTGAGTATTCTGATTCGAAGCCACATTCTCCAAGTAACCCCTGCAACCATAAACATTGTGTTTCTGCATTTACAACTCCTTTGTACTCTGCTTCTGTAGATGAGAGTGCAATGGCACTCTGTTTCTTGCTTGACCATCTGATTGGCCCTTCTACAAGCATGAACACATATCCTGATGTGTAATTTCTTATTGTGCTATCACCTACCCAATCACTGTCAGTAAACCCAATCAAATCAAGATCAGATTTAGCTTTATAGAAGATCCCATGTGTCCTTGTTCCCTGAACAAAGTTAAGGATCCTTTTGGCTGCTTTCCAATGGATCTCATGAGGCTGATCCATGTATCTAGAAGCCACACTTACTGCATAAGAAATATCAGGTCTAGTATGTGTAAGATACAACAAACATCCAATCAATTGCCTATACAGTGTATTGTTTACCATAGGTGAAGAATCAACTTCTTCAAGCTTCACTCCTGAAAGGAAAGGAGTCTTGCTTGGCTTGGAATCCTTCATTCTGAATTTCTTCAGCAAATCCAAGGCATACTTGGACTGGTGCACCTTGATTCCAGCTTTGGTTTGAGCAATTTCAAGCCCCAAGAATTGGCTTAAGAGCCCCAAATCTGTCATGGAGAAGGCTTGGTTCATTGCACCCTTCAAGGAAGCAATCTCATCCTTTGAGCTTCCTGTAATGAGGAGGTCATCAACATATAACACAATGATCATTAATGAACCATTAATAAACTTCAAATATACATTTGGATCTGATTTGCATCGAACAAAATTCAGTGATAGCAGAAAGCTATCAATCTTGGCATACCAAGCCCTGGGGGCTTGCTTTAGTCCATACAATGACTTCCTTAGCCTACACACAAGAGATGGGTTAGTAGAAAATACTTGAGGCTGCTACATGTATATCTCTTCAGTGAGATCTCCATTAAAAAAGGCACACTTTACATCCATGCGATGTACCTCCCATTGCTTTGAAGTTGCAATGGCTAAGGCTAGCCTGATGGAGTCCATCTTTGCCACTGGTGCAAAGGTCTCATTCTAATATATGCCATGAACCTGTGAGTAGCCCTTGGCTACCAATCTGGACTTATACTTCAGAGGTGAACCATCAGCAGCAAATTTGGTCTTGTACACCCACTTACGCTAAACTAGCTTCCTCCATGGGGGAAGATCAACCAGCTCCCAAGTGTTGCTCTTCTGGAGTGAGCTAAACTCTTCCTTCATAGATTCTTGTCATCTTGGATCTCCTGCTACATCTTCATATGTCTAACGATATGATTCTACCATCAGATAGCATTTCTCAGCAAACATAGGATCCTTCATGCACAGAGCACTCTCAAATTGAGATATAGTCCTCCTAGGGTCATTAGGATTTCCAGCTATCTCTCCTACTGCATGAATGGTATTGGATGCCCATTTTGGCCTTGTAGGGATGTTAGGATCTGCAATAAATTCATCACTATTAGACATATCAGAATCAACATGTTCAACAATCTCTTCACTTACATTCAGAGGTTCTGGTGGTGAAGAGGCTTCTCCAACTTCCATTGCTGCTACGAGTTCTTCTTGAAACTGAACACACCTTTCAATGAAGAATTTGTTTGTGCTCAAATTTATCAGCTTGTAACCTTTTGAATCTTAAAAGTACCCAACAAATAGACACTCTTGTACTTGGGGCTGCAAAGCCTTCCTCTTTTCTGTTGGAATTCAAGCCCAAGCCCTTGAGCCAAAAATCCTGAAATGGGCCACATATAGCTTGTGCCCACTCCATGCTTCGAAAGGAGTCATACCATCAAGATGTTTATGAGGCACCCTATTCTAGATATAGGATGCACAGTTTATAGCTTTGGCCCAGTACTTTGGTGGCAAAGTCTTAGCCTCCATCATGCATGTTGCCATCTCCTTCAGTGATCTGTTCTTCCTCTCAGCAACACCATTTTGCTGTGGTGTGTAAGGGATAGAATGCTACATCTGAATACCTACATCTGCACAATATTGAATAAAATCAGACTTGACATAGTCACCACCATTGTCAGATATGAGGACCTTGAGTTTCCTCCTAGACTGTTTTTCAACCAAAGCCTTAAAGACTTTGAAGAGGCCAAAAACTTCAGACTTGTGTTTCAGGAAGTAAACCCAACAATAATTGGAAAAGTCATCTATGAAAGTCAATGCATATTTGGCCTGACTCATGGACATATGAGGGAATGGGCCAGCAACATCACTTTGGATCAGATCGAGGGGTGCAGAGGTTCTCTCATGACTAGCTCTCTCAAATTTATGCTCTGGGTGTTTTCCTAGGATGCAACCTTGACAGAATCCTTTGGAAATTTTTATCTTTGGTAACCCTATGACCATCTATTTTTCACTAATATAAGAAATATACTTGTAATTTAGGTGGCCAAATATTTCATGCCAAATCTTGCTTGCCTCATTAGCATGAATCAGAAGAGCAGAGGGGTTTGAGTAGGGTAGGAAGTGTGAGAACATGTATACCTTCGAAGTATGATTTGCAACTCCTTTTGCAATGACTTTACCACTTGAGATCTCTGTGATCTCAACTTCATCAGGGGAGAATATGACCTTCTTTGGAGACCCTGTGTGGGTCATCTGATACACTGATAAGAGGCTGGAGGCAAGACCTGGAACATACAACACATTGCTGAATTGACCATGATCAAGATCAATCCTCCCTTTGCCCAAAATTTCAGTGAGAGAGTCATCTCCTAGTACTATTGGTGGACCTTTCGACATGTCAAGTGAGGTGAATGCCTCCTTGGTCGAAACCATATGTCTTGAAGCTCCAGAATCAATGATGAAACTAGGTGAGCTTGATGTTCCAGCAACCAATGCATGAACTCTCTCTCTGTCTTCTGAACTTGATTCTCCTTCCCTCTTCTTTGAGCTGTCTGGAAGGGAGATGCCATTCTTCTCCAGGATTTGGGTCAGCATGTCTATTTGCTTCTTCATGTAGGAGCTCTTAGAATGATTGCTCTTACTATAGTATGCACACTTGCTCATTTCTCCTTTATTCTTCTTTTTCTGGTAGTTCTTCTTGGAACCTTGAGGCTCCTCCAGAGACTTGTTCTTGTCTCTCTTTTTCTTAGGTGGATTTTTAGATTTCTTTTTGCTTTTTGAATCCACCCTTGAATCTCTAGCAACCAGAGCTTGGTCTTTGGATGGTTTGATGGTGCCCATCATCACCAGCTTGTCTTGTTCTTGTGTGAGATATTCCATGAAATCTGCAAGGCTAGGCATCTTCTAGGTTCGAGCTGTCAACTTTGTGGCATAGAAGGTCGAAACAAACACTGAATAGTTAGGGCCAAGCTTCAAGAGTATGGCCAAGACCAGCTGATCATCCTTCTTTTCGATCCCACATTTTTTTAGCTGCAAAACAAGTGCTTTGAACTTGGAGAAATGGAGTTGTAGGGATTCAAAGCTATTGGGACTCACGGAGGTCAGTTCATTTTTGATTTGATGTCCCCTCATCTCATCTATCTTTCCAAAAATATCAACAAGCTTCTCCCATACTTCATTCGGTGATGTCAATCCATCAAGATGGAAAAGGAGGTCTCTGGATATACTCAGACACAAGAGACCATAGGCCTCATCCCTCATGTCGTGCCATTTTATCTTCTCTGCAACTGCATTGGGATCTGATTTTGTTGCCATAGTCACTCTATAGAGGCATTTCGCTCTCAACAGTATCTCCATCTCTACTTTCCATTCAAATAAGTTAAATGGAGTCAAGATGATCTTTTGAGATTGATCCATAGCTCATAAATTGTCTTGGCTGTCAGTAGAAGGCTCCCAGTCACTGATGTCAAACCTGCAAAACAAATTGGAAGGAGAGAAATCAATCTACAAAGGCTCTGATACCATGTGGAAATTGAACCCAGTGATAGAATAAGTACACTCACAACAATTATCAATTGTACATGCAAAATCACTCACAAAAGAGACTGAATATGGAGCTGAACACTAAACTGTATTGAATAAGTGTACAATAGCCAACCCCATGAAGTCATAGGCTGCCAAAATAAATAGTTAGATGAAGGATTCAAATGCATGAAGAGGCAATTCGAATCTAGTCAAAAGCAGGACTACTAAATCTAAGAAAATCCCCCATATGTGCATAAAGCAGTTTCCAAAACTGTCACGGAGCTCACTAATTGGAAAAATCAATTAGTCAAGCTAAAAGGTAATGGAAAGAAAACTCATACATGCTTTCCATAGGAGAAAAGAGTGGAGGATGTGGAGGACAAAAAACTAGTTAACCTCACCTAGTCAAACTTTCCCAATTGCCTTAAAGCACTGAAAAAGCAGGCAATAAAGCAGAAAAAGCAGAAGGGAACTTAGGAGGCCAGGAATAAAGCAGATTTGATTCTAGGAGGTTTCCCAAGTGCTCCATGAGTCAAAATTAGCAAGTTTGACCACTATGGATTTGTAGATGACAACTTGCATAGGGTGGAACATGGAAACTAGGCAAATAAGACGAAAATGGATTAATTAATGTCTAAGGTAGCTAACTATGGGTTGATTATTCTAGAAAAGGGTCTTGACATTGCCAGGTTGAAGAGACATCAACTTGTTTTCAAGCTGATAAACCCTCAAATCATCCTGTTTTCCATACAGGGAGGCAAGGTGGTCCCAAATCTCTTTCAGAGTCTTCAATCCCGAGGGGTAGAATAGAAGATCCTTGGAGATAGAGAGACACAAGAAACCGTAGGATTCATCCATATTGTTCCAAAATCTAACCTTATCCACAACATGATTAAGCTCTTCTTATGTATGCATAGCGACCCGTAGAGTCCTCTGGCATGTAGCTAGATCTCCATGTCTCCTTTCCACTAGTGAGAGTTGAAAGGATTCAAAAGATATATGGAAGAAGCCATATCAAATTGTTGTAGAAAATGCAGTGAACCTATAAAAACCTACAATCAACACAAAAAGTCACCGTAAGGTCGAACAAGCTGCACATTTTAGGTTTTCGTCACACCTAACATAATTGATCAAGCAAGCTTGATCAACAATTCTTTGGGGTATTAAGTGGTAAATCTTCGGCTTCTGGTGTAGTGATGGAATTTGAGCTTTTGCTCAATTTGCTTGCCAAATCCGACAAAATCATGTTCTCTTGAAGAATGAGCTTTGTCCCACCATGAGCTCTGATACCATATTAATTCTATCACAGTAATCTAACTAAACATAGTCTTACAAGTGATTCAAGACAAATTAGATATGAAATGGTGTAACGATACTACAATAGGAGTTTGCAGACCTTGTATAATCAATAATATAATGATAGTACAACACAATGTCATGCATAATACATGAATGCTGAGACAATTCGAATACACAAGGAGGTCATTCGAATTGCATGGATGGGTGTAGCTTAACTGAATGTCAGCAACAATTGACACACTTAGTTAACCACTGATCTAATCCATAACTGACTCTCACACTAAGTCCTAACTGAATCAGAGTGCAATAGATGAATGCGTTTAATTGAAGGTGACTCAACACATGTAACTGCATGTCCAACTCAAGGAGGTAGTGCATCCATAACTCCAAGTAGCTCCAATGGAGTTAACTGAAGTACCACTTGTCATCAGAAGTGGTTGGAGGCGCCATATTTGACTCCGGTTCATAAATATTGGCAAAAAATAGACAAATAATAGATGGAGGTGCCTTTACAACTCATCTTTTAACTGATTGTTTGGTGAAGAAAAAATCAGTTAGAAATTAGGTGCACTTATGACACTCATTTCACCCCATAATTGCTCCCCGATTGAAGGAGGAATCCTAGTTAGCCTCCCTTATTGAAGGAGGAAGCCCAGTTAGCCTCCCTGATTGAAGGTGAATGCTTAGTTGGCCTCCTTAATTGAAGGAAGGCATGGGTGTGCTCATGCTGATGCCAAGTAAGTCAATTAAACTTAGGATAGTGGGTAAATAGGCCAAAATTGATCAAATAAGTGTGCATGTTGGGTAAATGACTCCAACATAAATATGCAAGAACCCTATAATACAATCGACCTCTTTGTTGGCACCTGCGTAAGAACGATGCCCTTGTCAATTTTTCACAAACAATACTACACAAGTGTAGGGATTCCTACGTCTTCTTAGGAAATATGTTACCTTTTGGTGGGATGACCAAGCACAACAATATTTCATGGTTCTAAAAAAGGATATCACATTATCTCCTCTGATTTCCCCATCCAACTTTGATAAGGATTTCATCATTTATGATTTGGAATCCTCCTTCTCAGTTGCCGTTGTCTTAGTTCAAAATGGTGAATATAACTGTGAGAATGCCATTTATTACATTAGAAACACACTATCAGGACCACCACTCAATTATATCCACACCAAGAATTTAGCTTTAGCCATAATTCTCTTAGTGAAAACGTTTCACCATTACATCTTACTACATAAAACCATTGTGATTGCAAACTATAATGTAATGCAATACAAACTAGGATTATTAGTTATCAATGGTAGCTCAATCGTTGGATCATCATTCTTTAGGAATTTGATCTTGAGTTTGTAATGTTGATGTAATTGTAACTTCAGAATGTATTTACTTGTATTTCTTATGTATTGTACCCCAATGTTTATTCTGGGATGTGTCTGTAATGTACTTGAGTCATGTCATGCCTCGAGGTTCCTATTGGGAGGTTCTATAATGTAAACAAGTCATGTCAAGTCATTGTGGGTGACCCTCCTATTGGTCAAGGGTTAAAGTCCCCGCAGTTCTAGGGAACTAGGGTTATTAGACTCTCCTAGAGAATTCGGCCCTAGTAGGTTATTGTCAAGTCAGGAATTAGTATAAATAGAGACTGAGTCTCTCTATTTAACACACACACACTCACACTCAATTGTAGTGCATAGCTGAGGAAGAAGAAGCTACTGGGGCTAGGAAGAAAGAGGCTACTGCTGTAGGGAGATCATCTTACTGTTTTGGAATTTTACTTTTGGTGCTGATTCTATCTATGATGAAGTTGCGGGGTTTTCTCCATTTATGGCTTCCTCAAGGAAAAACACTATGTTCATTGTCTCTTGTGTTTGATTGTTGTGCTTGTTATTCTCTTAGTTAAAGATCCTAATATAATGCTAGCTTAATGTTAAAAAGCTAACATGGTATCATAGCTAACCTAAGAAGAAGACACTGTGTAGCTGTGGGAACTAGGGATTCCTACTTTTGAGATCTCTCTTCATATATTTTTAGCAAAATAAGGTTGGACTAACTCTCCTCCCTAGGGCACACCTTTTTGTCGAAGCATAATTCAATTCTGAGCTTTTTTAGTTTTGGGCCTGACACTGCTGTCGGAAATTAGGACTTTCGATAGAAGTGGAATTTTTCAGTGATCCCAGGACTCGATTGATATCCTCCTCAAAATCAAAGTTTAGAGATCAAAATAAAAGCATTTGGTTGGATAGAACTCTGGAAAATCCAAACCCTAATATGCTCTTGAACCAGCACTGCAGAAATTCAGCTCCAAATCTAGATTTGACCTCTTGACCTGGTAAGATCTAAATCTTTTGTATTTCCATTTGAGGTTCTTAGTTAAGATGTCTCATCATACCAAGCTTGATGAAAAGCTTGAGGGAGATTATAAATTCCGAGCCTAGAAGTATAGGATCTCCTTGGTCCTAGAATAAAATGAGTTGGACTCCTATATCAATGAGGAGGTTCCAGTTCTAGAGGGAGATGAGGCTAAGGCCGTACACAAGAAGAAGTTGGTTATGGCTAAGAGGAGTATTGCTGTTTCAATCAAGGATCACCTCATACCATAGATGTCCTCCATAAAGACACCTAAAGCTATGTTTGATGCCCTAACCAAGCTATTTGAAGAAAAGAACATAAACCGGAAGATGACTCTGAGAAACCAACTGAAGAATGTAAAGATCTAGAATGCAGAGACCATCCAGTCTTACTTTACAAGGGTCTCTCAGATCAAGGAACAGCTGGAAGCAGTAGATGAAGAAGTGGAGATTGTAATGACCACCTTGAATGGTCTCCCTAGATCATGGATCTCCTTTATTCAAGGAATCTCTGCCAGAAAGAAGTTAGTCAAGTTCAGCAAACTATGGGAAGAATGATCTCAAGAAGAAGCTCGAATAGCAGCTCAAGAAGAAAAGATGGGAAGTGAAGATCAATCTCTCATGGTACACTCCAAGAAAACCAGAAGAATTTCTCATCACCCCAGAGGTAAGCACTTTCACAAAGATAACACTAGAAAATATTTGTATAGAATTAGATGTTATACATGTGACGAGAAAGGACACTATGCTAGAGAATGTCCTAGAAATAAAAATGTCTCTCACAAGAAGAAGGGAAACAAGAGAAGACATCATGCTCATGCTGCAGAGGATGATGAACCTTCCACAAAGAGAACCAGACATGAAAGTGAAGACTCTTCAAGTGATGAAGCATATGTTTTGATTTCCACTCTCACGGGAAACATTACGCATGGAAGAAATGATTGGCTTATAGACAGTGGGGATTCCAAACATAAGACAGTATTCAAAGAATCCTTTATGAAACTATTAGAACATGAATCACCACACAAGGAGAAACTTGGAGATGACTACCAATATCCAATAAAAGGTAGTGGGGAATCCTCCTATAAGCTAGACTCTAAAAATTCTATGAAAATGAAGGAAGTATTGTTTTGTACTAGGACTAAAGAAGAACCTCCTCTCTATATCTGCATTAGATGCAAAAGGCATGAGGGTTGCATTTATATATGGCCAAGTTATCATGTGGCCAAAGGGAAAGACTATTAATGATGCAGTAGTGATTGGGGAACAAGAAGGAAGTCTATACAAATTGAAGGGCCATCTAGAACAAGCCTTGGTCCATGACACAGTAGAGCCAAATGAACTTTGTCATAGAAGGCTTGCACATGTGCATTACAGAGCACTACCACTTGCAAGAAAATATGTTGAAGGTCTTCCAGAAATTCAAGCAAAACATGATGGAGTCTGCAAAGGATGTGCAAAAGGAAAGAACACAAAGAAGACATTTCCAAGTAGCGAAAGCAAGGCAAAATGAATCTTGGAAATCATCCACTCCAATGTATGCGGTCCAATGTCATCAAGTTCACTAAGCGGGTATGTATATTATGTTTCTTTCATTGATGAATTTTCTAGGAAGACATAGATTTACTTCATGAAGAACAAAGATGAATTTTTCAGCAAGTTCAAGGAATTCAAAGCCTTGATTAAGAACCACACTGAAAAGAGCATCAATACCTTTCAATAAGATAATGGTGGAAAATTCACACCAAATGAATTCAAAGAGTTACGCAAAGACTCAGGGATTAAGAGGGAGTTATCCACTCCATATAATCCACAACAGAATGGGCTTATAGAAAGGAATAATAGAACGATCATGGAAGCTACAAGAGCAATGCTTCATGATCAAGATCTTCCCATGCATCTATGGGTAGAAGCTACCAGAACAGTAGTATATGTACAGAACCATACTCCACACAGAGTACTCGAGAAGAAGACACCTAAAGAAGTCTTTTCCGGAAAGAAACCAGAAGTCAGCCATCTCAGAATATTCGGTTGTCCAGTGTACATACACATTCCAAAAGAAAAGAGGACAAATTAGATCCTTCAGGAAAGAAGGGTATATTTGTGGGATACTCTGAAAGCTTGAAGGCTTATAGAATATACTTCCCAGGATTCAAGAATATCGACATCAGAAGAGATGTAACATTTGATGAAGTCTCAGCTTACAAAAAATCCAGAAAGAGACCTGCTGTAGAACCTATTGAATCTGAAGCACCCAAAATTCATGATACAACCATGAACGAAGAAACTCAAGAAGAATATTGAGAATTTGAAGAACCTCAAGAACTTGTAGATCCACCTCAGGAGAAGAATCCTCATAATAGGAAACCTGCTTGGGTATGAGAAGCTATCTGAGGTGCGAAAAGATATGGGGCTCTAGAAGAGAATCACAGAGAAAGAAAGAGGACCAGGTCCTGCTCCGGGTATGTAGAATTATTATGTGATTTCATCGATAAATAACCTTCCAACTATGAAGAAGTGGTGGAAAGGAAAGAATGGAAGGATGCTATGATCGAAGAGTATCAATCGATCATGAAGAATGATGTTTGGGACATTTTCCCAAGACCAGAAGGGAAGTCGGTTGTAACTTCCAAATGCATCTACAAGATCAACCATGCTGCAGATTGTAGCATAGAAAAATATAAAGCAAGATTTGTTGCTCGTGGCTTCTCACAGAAAGAAGGAATAGATTATGAAGAAAATTTTGCACCTATAGCCAGATACACTTACATCAGATCAGTAGTTTCTCTGGCTGTAGTGATGAAGTGGAAGATACACCAGATGGATGTCAAGACTAGTTTCTTGAATGGTGTAGTGGAAGAGGAAGTGTATGTGGAGCAGCCACTCAGTTTTGAGAGACATGATAGGGAGAATCATGTGTGTAGATTGAAGAAATCCTTGTACAGTTTGAAACAGGCACCCAGGACATGGTACGACAGAATTGACAGCTTTCTATCTAGTTTGGGATTTACCAAGAGTAAAGAATATTCCAACCTTTACTACAAGGTTGAAGATGGCAAACCAATGATGCTCCTATTGTATGTAGATGATCTGTTTGTAACAGGTATGGATGGGTTGATTGGTGATACAAAGAGGAATCTTGTTGCCGAGTTCGAAATGAAGGACCTGGGTATGATGCATTATTTCCTAGGCATGGAGGTGTGGCAGAATGCAGAAGGAATTTCCCTAGGACAAGGGAAATATATGGTAGATATCCTGAAGAGATTCGGGATGATGGACTGCAAGGCCATGGCCACACCTATGGAATATAACATGAATATATTGATTGATGCTTCATCAGAAGTGGTTGATGCTATGATGTATCGTCAGATGATTGGGTCCTTGATGTACCTGACGAACACGAGAACTGATATTTTCTTTGCCATGAACACCTTGAACCAGTTCCTGACAGATCCGAGACATGTTCACTTGATTGCTGCAAAGCATATTCTAAGGTACCTGATGGGTATAGTTGATTATGGGATCAAGTATGAGGTGAGTCGGAAGATTAACCTGGAGGGTTATGTTGATTCATATTGGGCAAGCAGTACCATCGATAGGAAGAGCACTTCAGGGTATTGCTTCAGTATGGGATCAGGTGTGATCTCTTGGTTTAGCAGGAAGCAGTCCTGTGTGGCACTGAGTACAGCTGAAGTAGAGTATGTTGCAGCTTGTTCAGCTAGTTGTGAGGCAGTATGGCTAAGGAAGCTACTGTCTGATTTATTTGATCTCCAGTTGGATGCTACTTTTACATTGTGTGAGAACCATAGTTGTGTGAAGTTGTCGAAGAACCCGTTGTTCCATGACAAGTCGAAGCATATCAAGATCAAGTATCACTATATCAGGGATATGGTGTAGAGAGGAGTAGTGAAGCTCCAGTATGTTGCGACGGACGAACAGATAGCTGATGTGTTGAGAAAGCCATTGGCCAGAGTGAAGTTTGAATACTTTAGGGAGAAGGTTTGGGTTCTCCAGATCGAGGTTCCCTCCAAAGGGAAGTGATGAGTCCATAAGCCAATCTGACATGGTGAGAGGATTGGTTCCTTCCATGGTCAGATGTAAGGGCTGGGCCATTCTGTCATGGTGAGAGGATTGGTTCCTTCCATGTCAGATATGAGTGCTGAGCCTTTCTGATATGACTGTAGGATTGGTTCCTACATGATCAGATATAAGGGCTATTTCCATTCTTTGAATGGAGGTACCTGGTAGGTCCATTCTGATATGACTATGAGATGTGTTCTCACATGATCAGATATGAGTGCATGGCCATTCTGATGTGATTGAGGGATGTGTTCCCACTTGATGAGATATAAGGGTTGTTGCCATTCTCTAGGAGAATGGAGGCACCTGGTTAGTTACCAAGAATCCTCAGTCTGGGATTGAGAGCCATTTTGATGTGACTGTGGGGTTGGTTCCCTCATGATTAGATGTAAGTGCAGAGCATTTCCATAGATGATAGTAGGTGTGTCCTATAATGTTGGTGGATGTGAGTGTTGGTCTTTCCACAAATGATAGTAGGTGTGTCGTATCATGCTAGTGGATGTGAGTGGTGTGCCTTTTCATAGATGGTAGTAGGTGTGTCCTACCATGCTGGTGATTGTAAGTGCCGTGCCTTTCAATAGATGGAAGTAGGTGTGTCCTACCATGCTGGTGGATGTGAGTGTTGTGCCTTTCCATAGATGGTAGTAGGTGTGTCCTACCATGCTAGTGGATGTAAGTGCTGAGCCTTTCCATAGATGATAGTAGGTGTGTCCTATCATGCTGGTGGATGTGAGTGCTATGCCTTTTCACAGATGGTAGTAGGTGTGTCCTATCATGCTGGTGAATGTTAGTGTTGGGCCTTTCTGACAAGGTTGTGGGATGTGTTCCTACATGGTTAGATGTGAGTGCTGGGCATGCCTTTCTGACATGGTGTTGGATGTGTTCCTCTCATGGTCAGATGTAAGTGCTGGGTGGGCCATTCTGACTTAGGGTCAGATATAAGTGCTAAAGAAGACCTACATGGAGGCTAGGACTACAACCAACATGAAAAAGGGCTGGCTCCGTAGAACTTTTTGTGACGAGAAGAATCACGAGATAGCACCCATGATGATCCAGTGATGATGATCCAGCAGTGATGATCCAGATCCAGTGATGATGTTCTAGTGATGATCTAGATTGAGTGATGATCCAGATCCAGTGATGATCCAGATCGAGTGATGATTCAGATCCGATGATGGATATAACTTGAAGATGAAGATGACTTGAAGATGAAGATGACTTGAATATGACGAGAACTCGATGATGACCCAGATGATACAGAGAAGAAGACTTGTGCTGATAAATTGTGTCGAAAGAATACCTTCCTAGTTAAGAGGGAGTGTTGATGTAATTGTAACTTTGGAATGTATTCACTTGTATTTATTATGTATTGTACCCCGATGTTTATTCCGGGATGTGTCTGAAATGTACTTGAGTCATGTCGTGCCCTGATGTTCCTATCAAGAGGTTCTATAATGTAAACAAGTCATGTCAAGTCATTGTGGGTAGCCTTCCTATTGGTCAAGGGTTAAATTCCCCACTGTTCCAGGGCACTAGGGTTATTAGACTCTCCTAGAGAAGTCGGCCCTAGTAGGTTATTGTCAAGTCAGGAATTAGGATAATTAGAGAGTGAGTCTCTCTATTTAACACACACTCACTCACACTCAGTTGTAGCGCATAGCTAAGGAAGAAGAAGCTACTGGGGCTAGGAAGAAAGAGGCTACCGCTGTAGAGAGATCATCTTACTGTTTTGGGGTTTTACTTTTGGTGTTGATTCTATCTTTGAGGAAGTTGCGGGGTTTTCTCCATTTATGGTTTCCCTGAGGAAAAACATTGTGTTCATTGTCTCTTGTGTTTAATTGTTGTGCTTGTTATTCTCTCAGTTAAAGATCCTAATATAATGCTAGCTTAATGTTAAAAATCTAACAAGTAAAACCCAAAACAACAAAGGATTTGGTCGTCGTCGAGCTCATTACTAATATCCCTATTTTTGATGCAGGATCCCCTGTCAATTATCAATTGTTGGATGAAAATTTGTTTATACTCACTATAAAATACCTATGGTACAAAGACATCCTCATATATCTCTATACAAATAAAATTCTTTCCCCGCTTTCACATGATGATTTTTGTGTCATTTGTCACCAAGTCCCTTGTAGCCTACTCATTGGAAATTTTCTCTATCAATGAGGGTTTGTTCCCATTTTTCAATGATGTTTATCTCAATGAGGCTGAGCAAGTCCTTAAATATTTCCATAGTGGTGTATGTGTTGAATAGTTATCAAGGTTGGCCATTTCCCATAAAATATTGTGTGCCAACTACTTTTGGCCATCACTCTTCAATGATTGTATTCATGCTATAAAAAAAATGAAAACTTCAAAATTTTCTCTAGAAAATATAGGGCCACTCCAGACCCTTTGCACCCAATCATCATTTATAGTGTCTTTTACAAGTGGGGATCATCTTCATGTAATTCCAACTTGTGAACTCTAAATTGCATAAGTACTTTGTGATCACCGTTGATTACTTTACAAAGTGGGTTAGGAAATACTCGCTTTCAATAACACTGGTGCCATGGTTACTATATTATTCTTTAACTGTGTCATCACATGATTTGGCTTACCCAAACAATTGGTCTCAAATAATGGAACTCATTTCAAATATGATACTTTCCAAGAATTCTCATTCTTATTGGAATTCACACATGACTTTCCAAAACCATATATTTTCAAGCTAATGGACATGTTGAGTGTTGGGCCAGGAAAAGTACACAAGTAAGAACCCAAAGTGTAAGAATAAAAGCACGCGTACGATATGGAAAAGAAGGTAAAGGATGGAAAGCAAGCATAGAGGAGAGGAAGCTGCGACAAGGATCATTGCGACGAGGAAAGGCAGATCTGAGTCTGTGAAAGAGGTAGGTACAAGAGTTAAGACTGAGAAGTGGTAGGTTAGAAGACTGCAGAAGTTAGATTCGACAAAAGAATAAAGGATGGGTTTTTGCGGCTAGTTATGACCTGTACAGGTAGGCTGAAAGACGTAACCACAGATAGTTATGGTTGTGATCAATGTAATATAGGAATTTTGTAGCCAGTATGGTCTGTCATCAATGTAATAGAAGATATTTTGTAGCTACTTCTGAATGTAATAACTAACCTTTACTCAGTCGACCCTCCACGGTCTTGTAATTTCTATAAATAAGAGGAACCCGCTCTGTATAAGGGTTATCTTCATTAAGAGTTGGTAAGAGAATAAGTATTGTAAAATATCAGAGAGGAGTATGATAGTAGAAGGATATTGAGCCATGGATCTACAGGTGAGTGTGCAGACTATTTTGTAGAGTCATTTTGCAGCTGAGTGCACATATAGTAGAGTAGAAGAGTCAATCCAGGTAATGTGCATATCGGTAGGAGTAGATAGAAGAATAAACCGGAGAGCATGAGAGAAAGAAGAGTTTGAGCTGAAAGACATATCTTAAAATAGTTTGTGAGTCACAGACTACGAGGTGCTACCTATAATTCTCATTCCAGATGAAGAGCACCTTGGTGGTTTTTCCCATACGAGTTTCCATGTTATTTCCTGTGTTAATGAATGATTGAATGTTGTGGTGAATGTTTAACTATTAATGTTGGATGTTTGATTAAACTCACATTATTTATGGTCATTATTTGAATGAATGTCACAATACTAATAAGCAGTGGATGAATGAATTTATTAGTTCGTGTTTAACACTATCAAGTCATAATACAAGTCACATCACAGTCATTGAATATCAAGGAATCAACTGCGTCACATTGTTGCACCAACCATTAAGTTGTTAAGGACAAGGTTGCGTCACACATTATTGTTGCGCACGGTTTCACCTTTGTAAAGTAGCGAAAGACTCCATCACTCCATCTCTGTTGAGCACCTTGGCCACAGGCCAAGGGACTGTTATCCCTAGCTAAATATGGAAACATGGTTTTGAAATTTACACATTAAGATATCTCGGGTGAGACTGCACCTGCCTCACAGGTGTTGCCGACTGATCTTTCTCCACTGGGCTGATGTCTTTAGGTGTTTTGATGGTTTTGTGTTGCTGTTGAACTTGGGTTGCATGAGTGGGAAATCTAGGCCAACAAGTGGTTCCATTTCTGGGACCCATAATCATTTGGGTCGAGGGAAATGTTGAGGCATCCGACAAATAAGGAAATAGAGGATTGTTGGAGTCTAAGACGTTGGAATTTGTGTAAGAAGAAAGTGTAAGGTCATGGTTGAGCGTAGAAAACTGGTTATACTAATACATATAATCTGATATTCATGAGATCTTCTTTATAGAGTTTCCTATTGTGCTGCATGAGTGGTTGTGAAGATTGGAAACTCGACAGACAAATTTCCAAAGAAGAGAAGTGGTCGAGTGGAGTGCTCAGATGATAAGTGAGATAACCAGTGTAAGTAACCCTATCTCTAGGGCTGTTGATTTTTGGGTCGATAGTATTTTGCAAGGGTATATTATTGAGTTTGCAGTAGAGTTGATAACCTCATATAGTGAGGCTGAAAGAAATTTTTTCTAAGGACCTCGAAGAAGGTATTTGTTATCTATTAATACATGGATCAAGATGCTCATCTATGAGAAGGGTATCTTGTAGTTGAGTAGTTGAGTTGCATATCTAGAGGAGCGGATATGTCGTGGACGACTTGCAGGGACAATGGGAGATGGTGAGTTGAGATGCTCCCAGGAAATATAGAACCTAAACTAGAAGTTGGATTCCTAAGGAGTGGAAGGAGATTCAAGTTAGGAAAGAGAAGAAAGACAGTCGTAGGAAGACAAAATCCTAGTCTATTTGAAATGAGTGAGTATGAAGTTGGGTCATGGCTAGATGAAGGCTCTTGCAATGAGACACCAAGATCAAGTCACAAATACATCACACTTGGAGCATTGCTAGAGGTAAGGTCTAGAGCCTCATCTCCTGAAAGAGTTGTTAATACTGATAATTCTAGTACTGCGACTAGCACACAAGAGGGTACACTTCCATTAAATTATTCATTCAATAACCCAGATGCCAATTCAATGGCTGGGGCAGATATTAGGTTACCCACATTTAATGGGAATGGAGTAGAAGATCCAGAGCAACATTAGTTCCTTTGCGAAGCTGTTTGGATGGTTTGCCTAGTTCATAATGTAGAAATAAATAAAGCACAGATGATCACGACTCTTTTGGGACATGCGTTGGACCGGTTTATGAAGTTTTGTGTAGTACTAGTCAGAATCCCATAGAAGACCCTTGATGAGATTCGACTTGTGATGATTTATGAGTTCAAAAAATCCAAATATGAGTCTCACTACATCACTGAGATCAAGGAGATAAAGCAGGAACCGACGGAATCCATATGGGATTTCGACCAGAGGTTTAAAAATTTGATGGACAAAGTTAGTTTTTAGGTGTCAGGTGTGCAACATAAGGAGTGGTTTATTGCTACACTATTACCACACATCCGAGAGCCATTGATGCAACATGAGATTGTGTTGCAAACAGAAGCGCTAGAACTAGCGATGAAGTTGGAATCCTCGCCGATCAGAGATGGTGGCACATGAATGATGTAGATTCAGTCATAGTTGTCTAATCTAACAGTACAACTTCATGACCTCAAGAAAGGTAAAGAAGCATGTGAGGACTTATGGTGCACAAGATGTCAAACAAATGGACACACCAAGGATAATTGTCTGTCGTACATGAACTATATCTCGTCGGGTGCACCAAATCCATTTAGTTCCCATGGACTACCCTGGTGCTGCATATTCCAGACTAGAGGTCATCATGATGAAGAGTGTCTATACTTATAGAAGATTGTAAGTACCCCTTCCAACATTTTTTGTAAATTTTGTAAATCAGTAGGCCACGATGAGAAGGATTGCAAAGAATATCTTCTCTTCAATGAAAATATGGTAGACACCTACTTGATGAAGAATGATGGGAAGGTTCAGGATGAACATCCACAAGTGCACTACCAGCTCATGCGTTTCCCACAAAACCAGTATCAAAACCATTATCAGCCGCAATATGCACCACATAATCAATATGCGTAGCAGAATCAATACCCACCACAAAAGCCACACCCTTAGGGAAGTGGGGGTGGAAATTTCAGAGGTAGAGGAGGAGGAGGATTTGGAAGAGGGAGAGGTCAGGTTACATGCTATAACTGTGGAAAACCCAACCATTATGATAGATATTTCCAGGAACCTAAAAATACATGTTCATACTTCAAAGAGCAGGACCATAATGTGGAGAAGTGTCCCCAGTTTATTGCAAATTAGCAAGCTCAAGCCGTCATAGGTCCTAACCTTGTGTAGAATCTGAACCCAAATCCAAACCTTAATGCGAATGTTTAGATGATTGCTACTGAGCCAAGAGAGAAATGTGTTGTTATCATAACACGAGGAGCTGCTGCAACTGGAGCTGATCAGAATATTCCACAAGAACAACCACAGGCGTGACCCACGACACAGAAGAAATTACCATTCGACATTCAAAAACAAAATCAAGTCTTTTTGGATGTGCGACCAGATTTAGTTGATCAAGAAAAACCGTCAACATTAGCATAAATCAGGGAGATTTTTGAATGCCTCCAACAACTATTCCAGAAATAGAGCCCGAAAAAGGTTAGTACTAATTCAAGATAAGGATGCTATCATAGAACTACAAACACTGATAGAACAAACCCTAGTTGAGTGACAACCTAGAAGGAAAGTTAACCATGTTAATAAGAAATTCAAAACGGGGCACGAGTTGAGAATGACTATGCAGATAGGCGACTACGACATGGATTAAATTATTCTAGATCTGGGGTCATGTTAGAATAATCAACCCATAGTTACCTACCTTAGACATTAATTAAATCATTTTTGTCTTTTTACCTAGTCTCCTAGATTCCACTCTATGCTAGTTGCCTTCTACATGTCCTAGAAGTCAACACATGCCAAAAGTGAGTCATGGAGTGCTTGGGAAACTTCCTAGAAACCCATTTTAGCATGTCTGCTTTATTCCAGATCCTCCAAAGTGCATATCTGCTTTTTCTGAAAAGCTGCCTGAGAATTAAGGAAAAAAGGAAAAGCTAGACTAGGTGTAGTTGACTTGTTTTTTGCCCACATCATCCTCCCTCCTTTTCTCCTAATAAAAGAATGTATGAGTTATATTTCCATCCCTCATTAGCTTACCTACTTGACTTATCGAATTCGTGAGTATCTTGGTGGATTTGGAAACTACTTTATGCACTTATGGTGGATTTGACTAGATTTAGTAAGCCTACTTTTTGACATTTTCGAATGGCATCCAATTGAGGCCTGGAAATTCACAAGTAACAACAGTTATGGATTCTTCCCAGTAAATATTTCCAACTAGCCTGTTACTGCTTGGTATGGGGAATCCATTCAGTTTACGGTCCGACTACCATAGGTCAAGTAACAAAATAAATATTTTACCGGTTACGGCCCGGTCCACCGTGTATATTTTAGTTTTTTGAATTTAAGTATGATATGCAAGTGCCTATCTAAGAATGCAGATTGATAGAGAATACAAGGAGTGGTCCAAATATGATGCGTAGGTTCTTACCTCTCGTCTTAACTCTCTCGCATCTAAATCACACACAACAAGAAACTAAAACTAACTATCTAATCTATCCCTAGGAAGCAAGATTATCATTTAATAATGAGTAATGTATTTCTGCACATGCATTAAGAAAAATCATAGATAGGTGTTACTTATTTCAAAACACATGAACATTAATAGAATAATGAACAACAAGGTAGCTTATTTCTTATGAAAAGCCTTCATTACTCATAGTGGAAATTTCATAGAATAAACTAGAGCGCATTCATAACAAGAACATAGGTTCAAAGAGTTAGAACGATCTCATAGTTAATGGACACAAAGCTGAAAACGAAATAGTTCACATTCAACAAATCCATAGCACAGCATTTGAAACCTTCCACCAAGCTTTCTCCAATAGGAAACTTGTAATTCTTATTGCAAAAGGAAATAGTTCTTCTTACAACATACTCTCACAAATATATCTAGGAAAAATTCATCCTCTACATCTAACTCTCCTATATTTATACAAAACAACAAAACCTTTGGGTTGCCCCCCTCGGTGACCTTTGGGCTCCCCCCATTTCAATTCCACAATTTTGTATTTTAGAGAGTGCTCATGATTTATACAATACATTACATTTTTGATTAATATTTAAGAGCACTTTATAAAAAGGGACCAGCTTGGTAACTGATGAAATTTTCCCAAGCCTGGGCCTCTGCTGCTATCGATTCTGCTCAGTAACTTGTTGGTCTTTTTGAGATCCTGTTGATCTTAGAACTTCACTTTCTTCTTTTTGAGCAACATCTATGCTTCTTAATTTTCCTTTCCTTAGTCAACTCCCTTCTACTTTGTCTTTTAGATATGTCTTCTTTGCAGCAGCAATCATCAAACTGGGTCTAAAAAATCCTCTAAGTCCGTCTGCAGTTAAAATGAAAAACTCATCATTAATCCGGATTGCATTCAAAATCATCTAACTTTTCAACAAAACGTAAACCACACTATCAATAAATATTAATCATCAAAAGTGAGGCCCTATACTATGTTCTCATCGTAAAATCCCTAACTTGATAAAAAATTAGAAACCTTCGTCGCCCATGAAATAGGGTAAAAGCTCACAAAAAACGGCGGGAAAAACACTAAGCATCAGGTTTAAAAACTCCTCATCGGTGAACGTAAACACTATATGTCGGATGGTTAGTTCACTAAGAAGCCACAATGGCGGAAAACAATCAGACTATGGCTTCCGCAATGAAATGAAAAATTCGACGATCGAAAGCTTTAATGACTAAGTATTAGCGATGGTGAGCTCAATGCTTCCACCGTGTCAGAGACAAAAAAAACTAGTCCTCTGATCAATAGTCAAAATCCCTTCCGATAGTGCAAAGAAAAATAGAAAGTTAAAACAATAAAACCACGGCATCGGCAAAGATAAGAGCTATCCATCGAAATGTTTTCCATCTGCCCTCCAAAACAACGATGACTTAGAATACTAATGCTCTGACAGTGATAAAACAAAAACATCGACAGTAAAATAAAACAAAAGGTATAAAAGTGCATCGGTGAAAAACAGGACTAGCCATAATGTGTCGGAAAAATAGTTCATTACGCAGCCGCAACGGTAGGAGACAGATTGACTAAAGGTTCCACAGTCAACATAAAAACATCGGCGGTTGGAAACTCTAAAGCTAAAGGTCAGAGCTCAAAACCACTAATCATCGGCGAGATAGTTTACTAGAAAGCCACAACAACGGAAAGTGGATATACTACGAGTTTCGCGACAAAGAAAACTATCGGCAATTGGAAGAACTAAGGACTACGGATCGGCTAGTTTAAAGATTAACGTAGCCGCCATGTTTGCAACAAAAAACACAAGCCCTTTGATCAAAGTTAAACATCGTTCTAATAACGATAAAGCCAAAAAAGGATTTAACAATAAAACCAAAAGACCACGTAAAGTGCATTGCAAAAACAGGGCTCTCCATTGGTGGCATAGAGAACGATTGCTCCGATTCGTTGTTCAAATCACTTCCGACAACGATAAAATCAAAACATTGAAGAACAAAAGGTTTGAGCAATAAAACCATGCAATCAGTGAGGACAAACTTTTCATCGAAACGTTCTCTGATTTCCCTTTGGAAAGGCGGCGATAAAGAAAACTAAAACCTCGACTTAATCTTCAACAAACCTCCGACAACAATAAAACCAAACTATTGAAAAAAATAAAAAAATGTTAAGTTCCAAATTCAAAAGCATTGGCTGTTTTAGATCATTTAACTTTTGAAATGAAAGAAAACAGTTGACCTCAATTCAACCTCAAAAGATCCAAATTTGTAGCAGAGGGAAAAAAACAGAGTTAAGCGATCCAAACAATCCCAAGCAAGATAAAATAAAAAAGGAGGGTCCAAAATTTTAAAAATTTGGGCCGCTGCAACTTATCCTTATGCATTTGAATCTCTCATGTAATTACATATTGCAGAAGCCTATTACTTCACAAGTTTGGCTATTGTACACTTATTCAATACAGATTAGTGTTATGCTCCAATTTCAGTCTCCTTTGATGTTAATTTTGCATGTTTGATTAGCAATTTTGTGAGTGTAATTGTTCTATCTCTTGGGTTCAATTTCCACATGGTATCAAAGCCTTTGTAGATCGATTTCTCTCCTTCCATATTTCTATTACAAGTTCGACATCTTGACTGGGAGCATATTCTGCTGACTGAAGGGCACAGTTTCTGAGCTATGGAACAATCTCAGAAGATCATCTTGACTCCATTCAATTTCTTTGAGTGGAAAGCTGAGATGGAGATATTGTTGAGAGAAAAAGGTATCTACAGGGTTACTATGGCAACTAAGGTAGAGCCCAATGCAGCTGCAGAGAAAATCAAATGGTACAATAGGAGGGATGAGGCCTATGGTATTTTGTGTCTAAGCATTTCAAGAGACCTCCTCTTCCATCTTGATGGATTGACATCACCTAATGAAGTGTGGGAGAAGATTGTAGAGATTTTTGGTAAGACAGATGAGATGAGAGGATATCAAATCGAGAATGAGCTGATCTCCATGAGTCCCAGTAACTTCGAATCCTTGCAACTCTATTTTTCCAAGTTTAAAGCCCTTTTTTTGCAGCTAAAACAATGTGGGATCGAAAAGAAGGAAGAGCAACTAGTTTTGGCCATACTCTCAAAGCTTGGCCCTAACTATTCAGTGTTTGTTTCGACCTTCCATGCCACCAAGTTGATAGCTCGAGCCTGGAAGATGCCTAAGCTTGCAGAGTTCATGGAATCCCTCACATAGGAACAAGATAAGTTGGTGATGATGGGCACCATCAAACCTTTCAAATACCAAGCTTTGGTTGCTGGAGATTCAAGGGTGGATTCAAAAAGCAATAAAAATGCTAAAAATCCACCTAATCAAAAGAGAGACAAGAACAAGTCTCAAGAGGAGCCCCAAGGTTCCAAGAATAACTTCCAGAAGAAGAAGAACAAAGGAGAAATGCGCAAGTGCGCATACTGCGGTAAGGGCTATCATCTTGAGAGCTCTTGTATGAAGAAGCAAATTGAAATGTTGACCCAACTCTTGGAAAAGAATAACATATCCCTTCCTGATTGCTCAAAGAAGAGGGAAGGAGGATCAAATTCAGAGGACAGAGAGAGAGTACATGCCTTGGTTTCTATCACATCAAGCTCACCTAGCTTCATCATAGACTCTAGAGCTTCTAGACATATGGTTTCAACAAAAGAGGCATTATCCTCTCTTGACATGTCGAAAGGTCCACCAATAGTTTTGGGAGATGACTCTCTCACTTACAGTTTGGGGAAAGGAAGAATTGATCTTGACCATGGTAAGTTCAATAATGTGTTGTATGTTCCAGGTATTACCTCTAATCTGTTGTCAGTGTATCAGATGATTCACATTGGGTCTCCAAACAAGGTCATCTTCTCCCCTGATGATGTTGAAATCATTGAGATTCCAAATGGTAAAGTCATAGAAAAAGGTGTTGTTGATCACACTTCGAAGGTATACATGTTTTCCCATTTTGTACCCTACTCAAACCCCTCTGCTCTTTTGATTCATGCTAATGAGGCAAGAAATCTTTGGAATGAAATATTTGGCCATCTTAACTACAAGTATCTTTCTGATTTGAGTGAAAAATATATGGTCATAGGGTTACCAAAGATCAAATTTTCCAAGGGAGTCTGTTAAGGTTGTATCCTAGGAAAACACCCAGAGCACAAATTTGAGAGAGCTAGTCATGAGAGAACCTTTGCACCTCTTGAGTTGATCCACAGTGACATTGCTGGTACATTTCCTCATATGTCCATGAGTTAAGACAATTATGCACTGACCTTCATAGATTACTTTTCCAGGTATTGTTGGGTTTACTTCCTAAAGCATAAGTCTGAAGTTTTTGACCTCTTCAAAGCCTTTAAAGCGTTGGTTGAAAACCAGTCTGGGAGGAAACTCAAGATCCTTAGATTTGAAAATGGTGGTGAGTATGTCAAGTTTGAGTTCATTTAGTATTGTAAAGATGCAGGTATTCAGATGCAGCATTCGATCCCTTACACACCACAACAAAATGGTGTTGTTGAGAGAAAGAATAGGTCACTGAAGGAGATGACAACCTGCATGATGGAGGCTAAGACTTTGCCACCAAAGATTTGGGCCGAGGATATAAAATATGCATCCTAAATCCAAAATAGGGAACCTCATAAGCAACTTGATGGTATGAATCCTTTCGAATCTTGGAGTGGGCACAAGCTAGATGTGACTCATTTCAGGATTTTTGGCTCAAAGGCTTGGGCTAGAATTCCAACTGAAAAGAGAAAGGCTTTGCAGCCCCAAATCCAAGAGTGCATATTTTTTGGGTATTATAAAGATTCAAAAGGGTACAAGCTGATCAACTTGAGCACTAACAAATATTTCATTGAAAGAAGTGTTCAGTTCCAAGAAGAGTCTTTAGTAGTAGTTGAAGTTGGAGAGTCTTCTTCACCACCAAATCCATTGATTGTAAGTGGAGAGACTATTGAGTTTGCTGATTCTGATATGTCTAATAATAATGATTTTATTTCAGATCTTGATAGTCCTACAATACCAAAATGGGTAGCAAATACCATTCATGCAGCTGGGGAACTAGTTGGAAATCCTAGTGACACTAGGAGGACTAGTTCTTAGTTTGAGAGTGCCCTTTGTATGAAAGATCCTTTATTTGCTGAGAAGTGCTATCTGATGGTTGAATAAGATCCACATACATATGAATATGTAGCACATGATATAATATGGCAAACAACCATGAAAGAAGAATTCAGCTCAATCCAAAAGAACAACACTTGGGAACTACTTGATCTTCCCCCAGGGAGGAAGCTAGTTCAATGTAAGTGGGTTTTCAAGACTAAGTTTTCTTCTAATGGTTCACCTTTGAAATATAAGGCAATATTGGTAGACAAGGGATACTCAACAGTACATGGTATTGACTACAATGAAACGTTTGCACCAGTGGCAAAGATGGACTCCATAAGGCTAGCTTTAGCCATTGCAGCTTCGAAGCAGTGGGAGGTACATCACATGGATGTGAAGTGTGCTTTCCTAAATGGATATGTCATAGAATATATTTAGATGCAGAAACCTGAATGGTTTGTTTCTAATCCATATTTAGTGTGCAGGTTAAATAAATCATTGTATGGGCTCAAGAAAGCCCCCAGGGCTTGGTATGCCAAGATTGATGGCTTTCTGCTGTCATTGAGTTTTGTTCGATGAAAGTATGATCCTAATGTATATTTGAAGCTGATTGATGGTTATTTGATGATTATTTTCTTGTATGTGGATGACCTTATTATTATAGGAAGTTCAAAGAAAGAGATTGCCTCCTTGAAGGATGCAATGAACCATGCATTTTCTATGACAGATTTGGGATTGTTGAGCCAATCCTTGGGTCTCAAAATTGCTCAATCCCAACATGGAATCAAATTACATCAGTCCAAGTATGCCTTAGATTTTCTGAACAAGTTCAACATGAAATATTGCAAGCCAAGCAAGACTCCCTTCCTTTTAGGAGTTAAGCTTGAAGAAGCAGGTTCTTCTCCTATGGTAAATAATACACTGTATAGGCAGTTGATTGGGTGTTTGCTTTATCTTACACACACTCAACCTGATATATATTATTCCATTAGTGTGGCTTCAATATACATGGATCAGCCTCATGAAATCCACTGGAGGGAAGCCAAAATAATCCTAAACTTTGTTCAAGGAACACGAACTCATGGGATCTTTTTCTTCTGTGCATCTTCAGAACAAGTAGCAGACATCTTCACCAAAGTTTTTTTGTGAGAAGAAATTCAGCAATCTCAAATCACTACTAGGGATTTCTGATCATGCTATGAAGCATGATTGACGACAATATTTCAAAATTTTGTTTTCCTGTCCATGTTTAAGGGAGGATTTTCCCACTGGGTTTTTTCGTCTTTCCTTGGTTCTATGGACAAGCAGTATGTAAAGGGTGACTAAGCCTTGTTGCTAGGCCCTATAGTTTTATGATATTTACTCATAAATTCAGGCTTAAGGGGGGGTTTTAGAATAATCAAACCATATTTACCTACCTTAGACATTAATTAAATCATTTTTGTCTTATTACCTAGTCTCCTAGATTCCACTCTATGCTAGTTGCCTTCTACATGTACTATAAGTCAAAACATGCCAAAAATGAGTCATTGAGTGCTTTGAAAACTTCCTAAAAACCCATTTTAGCATGTCACTTTTTATTCCAAATCCTCCAAAGCGCATATCTGCTTTTTCTGAAAAGCTGTCTGTTTTATTGAGAATTAAGGCAAGAGGAAAAGCTGACTAGGTGTAGTTGACTTTTTTTTTTCCCACATCCTCCTCCCTCCTTTTATCCTAATAAAATCATGTATGAGTTGTATTTCCATACCTCATTATCTTTCCTACTTGACTTAGCCAATTCGTGAGCATCTTGGTGGATTTGGAAACTGCTTTATGCACCTATGGGGGATTTGAATAGATTTAGTAAGCCTACTTTTTGACCTTTTCGAATGGCATCCTTATGCATTTGAATCTCTCATGTAATTATATATTTCAGCAGCCTATTAATTCACAAGGTTGGCTATTGTACACTTATTAGTGTCGTGCTCTAATTTCAGTCTCCTTTGAGGTTAATTTTGCATGTTTGATTAGCAATTTTGTGAGTGTAATTGTTCTATCTCTTGGGTTCAATTTCCATAGGTCAAAAATCAATATTATGACACAATAGACTTGGAAAAGCATGGGAAAGCTACGCTTGGACTGGTCCCCTATCCAGTTGAGGCCTGTAAATTAGGAAAAGGTCCTACCAATCGGTAGGTTGAGTCAAGTCCCTGTCGACATTGAGGAGCTGCGTACATTTGTAGACTTTGAAGTCATCAACATTTTTGACAACACGAACCCATATCCCAAAATTCTAGGAATATATTGGGCCATATATAATCAGACCATTATAAATTTCAAGAAAAGGATTCTCTCATTCGAGGATGATGAGATGTGGGTAGTGTCTTCCATTTATCCATTGGAGGGACAAAGATACATCGAGCCTGTCTACGACAAGGGCCAGGGTGATTACCTTGACCAGATATACAATGTCACTGCCTTAAAACATGACTATATACATCCCACAATGGATGGAAACTTGAGTTGGAAGAGTGTTAGTTCATGCACATCAGATTCAAGAGAGGCCTTGGAGAATTGAAAAAATAGATTGCATGAAGTCTCTATGAGGATATGCACCAGAGTTACCCAGTCTGTACGATGGGTGGAGAATCAGTTGAGGGAGCTACCCACATACAAGGGATTTCCTAATATTGTGACCTTCCTTAATGATTTTGAAGGACTCGTAATAGAGCCGCATTGGTTATCCACATTAAACCATGTACTGAAGGCTATGCCTGCTAGATGGTGGGGTATACATAAGCAATCCATATCAGAATGGCCATAGTGCAGAAGATTGTTGGAAGTTATTTTCGACGAACAAGTCACTGTCTTGAGTCAAAGGTACACAGGGATGTCAAACGCTGTCGAGCACATTAATCAATGTCGTATAGCATTTGTAGAATATCCATGACAGGAATGGGTCCATCATTTCATTCACACATTGGAAATTACACCCAAAAGATGGTACACATCCATGGAGTTGTGACAAGGAAATCAAGATTGGGAAGGGATAGTTAAGCAATTTGCGGAAAAATTTGAATTTGTTGATGAGAAACATACAATAGATGCTGCGCTTCAGACGATTAAAGAAAATATATTTGCTGAAATCCTTGTCAAAGTAACGAGTTCCCACCAGTGCAGCACGACTATCCAGCAATGGATGGCTTGTTACAATCTGGATGGAGAACCAATTGATGACTTGAATAACATAAACATACCAGAGTCAGAGGGTACATGTGAAGTCAAAGGAAGTGGAATTTTGAGCAACCAGTTCCTCAAGCAGCTAAAAACCAAGAAATTAAAAATTGGGTCACCAGAGAACACCAAGTTGACCAATATAGGAGATTATTGGGATGATGAGACCACCAAGAAGATCACAGACTTGTTGCATGATTTTCAAGACCTATTCCCTACTAAATTCTCAGAGATGAAGGGAATAGTAGGAGATCTAGGAGATATGAAAATACCCCTGAAGCCAGATGCTAAACCATTTGAACAGTGACCTTATAGGTTGAATCCAAGGTACAAATAGAAGGTAAAAATTGAATTGGATCACATGATCGACACTGGAATGATTGAACCTGTTGAGGAATCAGAATGGATCAGCCCTATAGTGATGTAGGATAAGAAGACAACATGAGAAGTCAGGATATGTGGCAACCTAATAAAGATGAACGATGCATGACTGCATGATCCATTCCTAACACCATTTACAGATGAAGTATTGGAAAGCATCAAAGGGCAAGAGATGTATTCATTCACCGATGGCTTCTCTAGCTATCATCAAGTCAGAATCACGAAGGAGGATGGCCACAAAATGACCTTCGTTATAGAATGGGGATGCTACCAGTATACGATGATGCCATTTGGACTCAAGAATGCACCTGCTATTTTTTCTAGAATAGTGTTGCCGCCTTTTCACACACTTGGGTCACGTGGCAGAAATCTTCAAGCCACTCGGTGTGTCCTTGGGGGCAAGTCTCGAGTCAAGGCTGTCACCTTGTTCTTGACTCCTCCGTTTAGGATCAAATCCTAACGAAGCGAAGGGGGGTAGACCCTATTAAGTTACTAAGGATGATTTCTTAGTGTGGTGATGTTAAACTGAATCAGTTATTTAGGATTTTGAAGATTTTAACTATAAACAATTGAAGATGACAAGATACGAAAATAACACATGAAAGCACAAAGCTGATAAACAATATATATATGAAGCAAAAATGACCAGTGCCTTAATAATGGAGTCAAATCAAAAGAGATCAGTGTGCTTGCATGTGTTTGGAGTGAATGTTTTGCGATTGCATCTTGGTATGTTTTAAGTTAAAATTGAATTATGAATTGATTAAATTAGGCTAAGGGGGGACTCCAGATATACCCAAGAGTACTTGGAGTATGTCCAAAACAAAACCTTTACGGCTACCCGCAAGGAATATGTGGGCTGAAATGGAGTCTCTGGGGCTATTGTTTGTAACGCACCCGTTAGGGTGTGATAGAGATCGGCGCCCCAAGGTCACTTTTCAGTAAGTTTCCGCTTCCTTTGGGTATTTTGCCACCGTAGAGGTTCGATCGAGGTGTTGGATTTTCACCTGATGGTTTGTCAATTGGGGAGAGTGAGTCCTAATTATTCTAGTCACCCAAGTGATTTTGATATAGCTTGACTGATTGGACGAACCGCAGCCAAGTGCAGAGCATACACACTGGAGTCTTGTAAATTTTAATAAGTTTTAACTAAGTGTTATTGTTTTAAAAGAAAAAATCCTCCAAGAACCTCTTTCGATCCAAGTGCATCTCAATTAGGGAATCAAGGAGGGGTTAATTTTAAATTTCTGATAAAAAAAAGATGAAAAATAAAACAACTACACAAATCTGGTTTTCTGATTAATCCTACCACGAATCTCTTTCCCCTTGCGGGTCACTCGGGAAATCGTGGGGTAAGTATTATGATTAATTTGAAATGTAAGATATGGAGTATGGAATTAACAAAACGATAAAGTATACTACCCTACAAATCAGATCAATTCTAGTGAAAAAGGAATAAGCAGAAAATGACGAAAATGGCACCGACGTAAATCCCTCCAGGGGGGATGGGGAATGGGCTCGAAAGAGCCTATTCAAAGAATGATTTTATTACAGTGGTTACAATATCAAAGGACTGATAAATCAGAAATTTCTTGGTCCTTATACAGGCTGAAACCAATATCTTACCGTTATACAAAAATTTTAAGAATTTTGTGACAAAAGAGAGACCCCTAGGGGGATTTGAGCGCTCCAAAAGCCACTTTGGACAGCACCTTCCTTTCTTATCTGTTAGAACTGATAAAGGAAAGCGAGCATGTTAGAATAACAAATTCCCAAACTCACTTTAAGAGTACCTTTGGGTCAGCCTATTTTATCTCAAAAAAATGATGAAATTAAACTAGATAAACCGACGAAAAAGGAACCAAGGAAAGCAAGCTTTCCTTGGGATCTTGGCTTGCTATTTGTGCAGCCAATTAAAATGCACTAATATTGCAGAATATTGAAATTTATAACAGCGAAAGGAAATCTAATGCATGTGATCTACAAGTTTTCTTTCAAATTCATGCAAAAAGGACAATTTCCCTACAACTAGATCTGGGATGCTTATGATACTTTTTTAAGTGCAAGATCTAGGATATGAGATATGAAATATTAGATCTATGTATATTTTACTTTGATGAAACAGATCCAAATAAAATCACAGCTATGAACTGAAAAGGTAACCGGGTAAAGTGTTGATTTTTTGTAGAAATTAGAAGAAGAGGAGAGAAGGTCGGATCGTTGCTTGAATGGAGCAAGCTGGAAGGAGGCCCTTTTGTGGAGTGATGAGGGATTGAATATTGAGATTATTGGATAGGAAAGGAGTAAATATATATCCACAACCTCATCCAATCAGGAACCTGCAACTAAATAACACAAGCCTGCACAAACCTCGTGAGATCTGGATATGGATGTATAAAGCAGCAAAAATGAGAGATTATGCAGAAATAACCTTATTTAAGCATATAAATAATATTTTTGAGCATACATCATATGGATAAACAATATTAAACCATCTAGCTTTCCTAGTTTATACCCTTACTAGATTCAGCTGAATCCTTGAACCAGATCACAGAAACAACACAACATTTGGCAAGAAGTTGCAGTTACCACATCAGCAGCATAAAATTGAGCATCCACACAATCAAAAGCACTACAAAGTATAGCCTCCAAAGCTTCTTTATTCACAAATAATGATCAAATACAGAGTTACAATGGAAATCCCTTCAGTCCAGCTCTAACTATATTGGAAGAGGGAGCCTCCAGCAGGATATATACAATTTGCAGGCCATCTAGCCCAGGGGCGGCGCAATTCCTCATGGAATCAAGTGAAATCAATTGATGGAGAGTTCATCAATGCACAATTGAAGCTGGACTGAGCCTACTTGTCAACTAGGGGCCTGATCTGGCTGACACATCAACCCATACATTGACACATCGGCCAAAAACTCATCCAGATGAGCCAAAACGTGTTGAGGAGAGAGGGAGGGAGAAATTCCCCATAAAGGATGCTCAAGATCAACTTTGGATCTGATTTGATCACCTCCTTCAGTCAAGGATTTGTCAGATCCAGTCAATCTCCT